>JAMWET010003298.1:0-55000 GCA_024036415.1 Prochilodus magdalenae
GTGACAGTGATGTGAGGACGTATATCATTGTACGAGGCCGCCTTGTATAACGTTATTGCCGAAAACCACAAACTGAGTCCGCTTCCTCGCTGTTGAGTCTCGTCTTCGGCCAGACTTCGGTCTCAAGACCGTCACGGCGATCGTGATGGAGCAAGCAGCTCGGCAGTGCCATGTTTGAATTGCAACGCGAGTCGGGACTCCTGTTCCCGAAAACTCTCGCCCCAGTGTATTCGCGGATGCACTGATCGCGGCTGAGCATCTAGACGGGTTCTTGGAATATCAATCTAAGGGATAACGCGACGCTTGCACGTCTCTGAGAATTACTTACCCCAAATTGGTGAGCGTACCCAAGTTGAGATGTTGCCCTATGGGAGGGATGTCCCCGTGCGGAGGAGGATTAATCTAGTAGTGCCTTCGGGCTTGTCGCATAGGCGGTAAGTTATCCGGTGACCCCTTTAGGCGCATGGCCCCCCACAGGGTGTAAAGCATTTTAATGCGGCTCACGATCTAGAGTCAATCTACTAGCACCACCCGACCTAACGAATCTCCAAATCAATATGGTTAATCACTGTCAGGTAATCAAAATCCCGGTGGCGGGGTGTAACAGCCGACGCCTTATACACGATGAAGCTCGACCCGATAGCACAGAGGTTAGCGTGCGTTTTCAGACGAATAGGCCAGTTGTGACAGAGTGACCGTTTATTCCAGTCACGGTGGGTTAGGCAGTCCTATAATAGCTGTGTTGCGATCGCACCAGGTACAGCCACATTAGCGTCCCCTATAGACCCTAACCGAGACCTGTGGTGATCCATAGTACATGCGTGAAAAAGTAGAGCGACGGTTAAGGCTAGAACGGTCCATCGAGAGTCTAAGCTTTCCGCCGTTGGGAGCATACCCGCTTTGACCCCCTGAAGTATCGGGTGTATAAGGGTACGTAGAGAACTGCACTGTCGACACCCGGAACGTGGCAGTGAGGTGCAGATTCCGCCTCCCCGACCCACGCATTAAACGGTCCCGACTACAATAATAGATGTCAGCGTCGCATACTTGATGCATCCCTCCATATCAGGCGCCCAAATCGGAGTGTAGAAGTACACACGAGCGCTTGAAGAACATCGTAAGTTGTTACATCAAATATTAATCCCTCACACCGCCGCAGCTTCGTTGCGACGCCTCTAGGGCGTCAGACTGTACTCGTCCCTGCAGTAACGACCAGTCCCTGATAACAGTCGCCAAGGGGCCATTACGGTGGGAAGAGAAGTGAGTGATCAAGTCCGAACCAGCTTGTGAATGGGCATCGCAGTGAGACTATGAGGCCGGACCTGTCGGACTACCTGTATAGTGAGGGAGGGCGGTAAGAACTACGTGCAGTACCGCCTGGCTCCGCGAGGATGATAATTAGGTATGATGGACCCTAGTAACAGATCCATCTATATATCTCGGATCCCTGTGCTCCTCAGCTATATTGCAACCGCGAAACTGGCAAGAACGACGAGCATACGATCCACGCAACCCCGAAATCGGAAGGTAGTCATGAGATACAGGCGCGCGAAACCACTAAATAGCGTAGCAGGGTTCAAGGCAGTATTCGAGTTGAGACGCAATTTGTGGAAGGGCGACCCATGGAAATTGCCAATGACGGGAGATTTGTAAATGCTTCAAACTTTTAACCGTGGAAAACAAATTTTCGACGTTACCGGTCCGATTGCCAAGCTTCCCCAGAGCTGGAGCCCAGTCCCGGATCATGCTATTTGAGGTTTTGGTAACTTATGGTCGAAAATACGAGAACATGCATTGCAGTCTGTAGTGATGACACAAAGATGTTAGTATCGTGGCGGTACGTGGGATACCCCGGCCGAATACTCAGATAGGCGCCATCACCAGCTTTGCATCTTACGTAACAGGGTTAATCATTACTGGGATCTGCATGTCCGCGGCGAGACGGTATGGCAGCCCAACTAAGGAGCACATCCATCCCATGCTTTAAATAAAGTATTCTAGTGTTCATGGCCAATGATGAATGTGCATTTCAACACGAACGAGCGTTGATAAACTGTTGACTTGCGTAAATCCTTCAGATATTACTCACTTCGTCACTCAAGAGATACAGTGAAAGGCCCTTTCGCGGCTCTGGCATAAGTGTGATCACCTTTTGGCTCCCATGACTTCACCCCCATAGTTATAGCAGAATGTCGCTCATCACGCTCCCTCTCAACGATATGACGTTAAGTAACGCATAGTTGGTTGACTTGAATATTGTAATAGCAAACGGTCTCGCCCAACCACAAAGAAATGCCGTTGTTCATTCTAAATGTCTAGTACTGAAAGATACTACGAAGGCACTAGCAGGATAATCTACACAATCTCTCGCGAGAGACGGGGGTGGGCTACTAGACCTGAAGGGTCATAAGGCCCTTCGAAACTGGCAATATGAATTATTGTTCACGGAACGTTTAGCTGAAACGGTAACGACATAACACACACATACAGTCTCCCATGTAGCGTAAGCTCGATACAACATATGAAAGCCTCCATCCAATATCTCGGTCTTGGGGCTACTCGCTGCTGAAAACTATCGGAAAGAAACGAGGAGCCCACAACGCACGCACTACGCCATGTACTACCTCGAGCTCTATTTCACATCATGAGTTTAGAGGTAAGGTAAAAATAGCATGCGATAGGAGAGGCCAGAGCATCATCAGATACTAGGCTTGCCAGCTCCCTAAATGACTTGCTTTGCGATACCTTAAATTTATAGGTTCAAGTGTAAGAGTAGTACTAGGTTTCGAGTAAATGGGGCCGGTGCTGGCAGAATAGTCACCCTCAGGCCCACCCAAAGGCACCCCGGAGGTGTACCTAGTCATAGTTTGAAATCGTTCTAAACCCAAGAGCTTCCCTTTACATTGTCCCCCCCGACCCCCCCTCCCCCCCCTTAGCAGGTTGGGTACTACCGTCACCACCATTAGATGCCGATACCGGTGCCGTAGCGAGCAGATGAGACTATCCACTGGGTCTTTCGTACACTTATCATCCTAGTATTGTGATGTTAATAGCACTACGAAACGGTTCAAACCCTCTAAGCCATCTTGGTCTTTTATTAAGCAACTGACGAACCTTCGCTCCAAAAGAAGGCACCCCACACGAAGCAGGCGTAAGGTTCTAAGGTAGACTACCGGATGAAGTCATCGCAGCTCAGTTATCGAGACGCATCCTCTGCCATTAGAGTAAAGATCACCGAGTTCCTTGGAAGTCAATACTCTGCGAATTCTCACTGCCGGTTAGAAGGGGTAGTTGGGACGGTCCTGATCGACAGCACCCCTTTATGTCAATTGACTATGAAATACGATCACGGAAATTTCGGAACCGGAGACGACTATGTTACAGCCATACCGCTGTTTTCGTCCGCGGGTAAGTAAGTGGGTGCAGCTCTGACGGCGCGCGAGTGGTCCATTCGGTGACACAAGGCTAGATAGTAGTATATTTCGTTCGGTAAAATGAGTCCAATATGACCGAGGAGGGATCGCCAACAGAACCCTGGGACCGGAATCTAGCTTACTGGACCCTGAGTGTATGCGGTAAAGAATCGGGGGACATCGGCACACTTCGGAGCCAAGACGTTGGTTACGGCGTAGTAGCACGACGCTTCGTTATGATACGAAAGCCGGTTTTAACTGCTGCTCTGGACTACGCCGGGATTGAGAACACGCTCGATGGCAGAGCCAACCCACTCCTATTATCAAACTATGTTAAGTGATTATCCGACAGCACCACTCGGGTAAACTAAGTATTAGAGATGAAGGGAGGTCCCTGGTTCGTTAACCTAAGCGCGGGGCCTATTGCAGAACGTACATAAATTCCTCCAATCCCATCCGCAATCCTCCGTGCCTCGCATGACACGCCAGCCTCCGGTTGATCGGTCAAGGGGAGAGTGTCCCAGCCGGGTGTCGAATTCTCACTCAGATTTCTGTAACCGGCGTTGCTGGTTAGTACTAGCACGGTTGGTTGCTCAGTATGAGCTCGAAATTGTCACCACCAAAACAGACACGACCGAACCCAACTCTGAAGTCAAATTAACTGTGACATGACATGATGCGACGTGACGTGGCGTGACGTGACAACACAAAGCGACGTGACACAACGCAATGTGACATGACACAACGCAGCGCAGTGTGACGCAACATCAGGTCAGTGAGTGTAAAGGCCTCGACAGACGGCATACTGAATGCATCACTGCAGTTCACTTACCACACCTACAGTTGGAAAGATGAAAAGTGGTGAACTTGAGTAAAGCTTTGAGCTGACTGACCTTCCAGCCTGATCTATAGCGGAATAGTGTCTGTCCTAATCTGTCCTAACAGGTCTGTCCTACATATAATCAGTGATGGTTTCCCCTACAGGACATAGATACGAGGCACACACTGTCATCTTTACATAGATCCCGCTGGTCCTCACTCTTACAGTCTTAAAGTTTGTCCTCTGTGTGTTTTGGATGAAGGATGGCAGGTCAAGTCCAGCTGTGGTTAAGGCTTAAAGGATTCGAGGCCCCGTATTGAGTTTTGACCAGTGCCATCAGGTAGGGAGGGGTGGATCCATTCTTGGCCTTGTAGGCCTTTTTTAAATCGGATTCTGATGACTACAGTGAGTCCAGTCGAGTGACATAAGTGAAAACACGAGCTGTACTGCTGCATCCTGGATCAGCCTTTAATACATACCGGAATACGGTGAGTTCTCAACACTGAGAATTTATCAGTCCACTCAAGCTTTAGCTGGAGCTTCAGTGTTTGTATGAGAGCCATTTGTTGAGTTTATATATATATATTTTTTTACATTTTACATGTATTAACAAACAAACAAACAAACAAACAGTAATGATAATGATAATGATGATAATAATAATAATAATAATAATAATAATAATAATAATAATAATAATAATAATAATCATAATAATAATTATAATGTTTATTTATAAAGCACCTTTCATACTGCTAGCAGCTCAAAGTGCTTTACAGACAGTTGACTTTAGTAATGGGAAGGAATACTACTATATATATATAAATACTCAGACTCTATTAGACTCAGAATTTTGCCAGTCGAATCGGATTCGCCCGTCCTGGCTGACAATTCCACTATCCATTCATGTTTTTTTGCTCCATGTACATTATCTAGTAATCAGTAAATCAATTTCCATACGGTTCAGATCTGATCTCCTCCTCATTTTAGAAAGTCAGCAGCGTCACACTCTGGACACATATTTCTGAACTAAAAGAGGTGCGGGGCTTATGATGATCGATATGAAACTGGAGCCTGACCTTTAGTTACAGGATACAGCGCCGGGTTTAGTTATGCTAAACATTTTTTTTTAAATATTAGCCTATAGCTTATAGTCTTTTTACTTTCACTTCTAACAGCTTCTTCAGTAGGAGGACCCTTCATCTTTCATCTCTCATAAATAATGAACTGCTAAATAAAACCAGATTAGTCCATATTTAAATTATTATAGATGAAAAGAAGAACGGTAGACCTGAAACCGTTTATTATATTACCTACGCTGGAATCATTATCTCTCGTCTCGTTTATCAGCAGGCGTATTAATGACTGTATTTATCCTTAAGTAAAGATAATCTGAGCTGTAGACGAATAAATAGACATATCTTTAATTTAGATTCTAAAATAACAAGAATTTATAAATACAAAGGGGGAAAACGTCTCCAGTTCCCCCCAGTTTCCGCTTTCCCATCCGTTTCTCCTTCGGCCGCAAAACACAGCCGTATGTCTCTAAACCGAAAAGTCAGCTCCCTCGTTTGGAGCAAGTGTTTGGATGTTCTGAACTGAATGAACAGCATGAGAGAGCAGAATTCCGGTTTAAATTTGTTCAGATTCTCTTCTCTCCTCCTCTTGTTCAGAAGCCCCTCAGACTTTCCCTGAGAACACTGAATCGCTTCGCTCCCACCCCCGTGTTTCTCAGCTTCACAGCTTCAGCTTCCTTCCATTAAATTTTTTAGCAAGAGTGCATCACAGACCAGCTAGAACTTAAATATATATTTATTAATCCCCTTTTAATAATTATTAAAATGTCTTTTTACATTCTAAAAGTTCTTGTGCATTTTTGTAAGCTTTGGTCTGTTTTACCAACAAAAAAAAAAAGGTCACTGTTGTCAGTCGACTTGAAGGGTCTCAGTCGCCTAAAAGGGTCTCCGACTGACGATTCGACTCGTCGACTTCTAGAGGGGAGCCCTAATAAATACATAAACCCACACATATATGTTTTCTGTATTTTACAGAAGGTATTAGCAGAAGGCAGACCCCACAGATCTAAGATCACGAGCTGGAATATAAACAGAGAGAAGTTCTGTGATGTAAGCAGGTTCTAGATTATTTAGAGCCTTATGTAGTAGGGTTGTATATTGGCAAGAACCCAGAGGTACGATGCGTGTCATGATACAGAGTTTATGATTTCATATATTTGTAAAATATAATTTTATCTTTAAGACTGTTTCACTTTCTCATTATGGTCTACTGAGCTGGAATGTCAGCAGCATGCCTCCTTGGAGTGGAGGAGTCTAATGGTAAAGGACACTGCTATCTAGTGGACAATCGATAAGGTGTCTTTAAGAATCGCTACTGTATCATAAGCCATAATACTGTGACACTTGATATTTTTAATAATTCTGATATTACACCCCTAAAAAACTTGTCAACTAATTACAGCACATGCTAACATAACTGCACACCTGGCTACCCCAGCACACTGCACTTTCCTACATCACACTAAGCCGTATTTTACTGCGTGTGCTGACTGCTGTTTACACCTCACACACTGACGTACAGTTACCGCTCCTTTGACTGTTTATGCGTATACTGTAATGCGCCCTTCGTCTCTGGGTTTTTTTTGTGCTCTGTGCTCTGTACTATTCATCTATTGTTTTAATAACTGCACTGGAGGAGCAGCCCGACCGGGTTTCATTGTACTGTACAAACCCTGTATTAGTATAATTACAGTAAAGTTGAACTGAATGGAACTGAATGGAATTGAATGGAACTGAATGGAATTTAACTGAATGGAATTTAACTGAATGGAATTGAATGGAATGGAATTGAATGGAATTGAACTGAATGGAATTGAATGGAATTGAACTGAATGGAATTGAATGGAATTTAATTGAATGGAACTGAATGGAATTGAACTGAATGGAATTGAACTAAATGGAACTGAATGGAACTGAATGGAATTGAACTGAATGGAACTGAATGGAATTGAATTGAATGGAATTGAATGGAATTGAACTGAATGGAATTGAATGGAATTTAACTGAATGGAATGAATGGAATTGAATGGAATTTAACTGAATGGAATTGAATTGAATGGAATTGAACTGAATGGAATTGAATGGAATTGAACTGAATGGAATTGAATGGAATTGAACTGAATGGAATGGAACTGAATGAAATTGAATGGAATTGAACTGAATGGAATTGAATGGAATTGAACTGAATGGAATTGAATGGAACTGAATGGAATGGAACTGAATGGAATGGAACTGAATGGAATTGAACTGAATTGAACTGAATTGAATGGAATTAAACTGAATTGAACTAAATTGAATGGAATTGAACTGAAATGAACTGAATGGAATTGAACTGAATTGAACTGGCTTGGCTTGGCTTGGCTCGAATCAAATCGAATCGAATCAGATTGGATTGGATTGGATTGGATTGTATCCAATCAGAATGAAATGAATGGATTGAATTAAATTTAATTGAATTGAACTGGATTGGATTGGAATGGAATGGATTGGAATGGATCAAATCAAATCAAATCAAATGGAATCGGATTGTATTAGATTGCATTGGATCCAATCAGAATGAACTGAATACGGTTCGGTTTTTTTATCTTTATACCAGAGAAATATTTCACAATACCGTCACACCTCACACTTTAATACCAAATCATACTGTTCAGGTTTTAATCGGGTGAAAGGTGTTTTATAGTACAGTAAATGATTTTACTAGATTTTAAATGTTTGTTTTACGGGTTTTATAGTTTCTTTATCTTTTAGCTCAATAACACAGTCCCAGATTTCATTCTAGCCTAAAAGCAGCATTTCAGTAAGAAGAGTTAATAAACTACAGCTCAGAGAAAGAGCAAAGTCCGAGGGTCGATCAGCAACAGGCGAACTTTTAAACAGTATAGGAAAACAAAGACCACCCACACACACCCACCCACACGCAAGATAAGTCTGTTATAAAAGTGATAGCTCAGCAAAAATATCTAATACAGAACCGTGGTTTCTTTAAAGGGCTCATATCATAGAAGAACGTATATAAAGCACTGTCAAAGTACCAAACACGGACCACCGCTCACTCCTCAGTATTTAACAGACCATATATGAAAACTAACCTGCAGACACGGCCTGTTTTCAATTTGCTGCGCTTGTGATGTCACAAAGAGCAACACCTTTTAAAACAGGACTAATCAAAACCCTGAAACAACCTTAAAGTCATCTAGCTCATGGGTTGATTTACATTTAAAAATGTTGATTTATAAAGTCGTATTTGATGTTCAAAACAAAACACATTTTCTATCATTTTTTAAAAACTAAACATAGTTTGAATTTAGCAGTCTGTGTAGTTTGGAGTCAGAACTGCAGTCCTTTACATCTCAATAAATTGTGTTTCCCCACAAAAAGTTAATTAGCAGAAAGTCACAAGTAACACAGCAGTTCGGCCTCTCCCGTTTAACCTACAGCAGTTCAGCCCCACCCATTCAATTTATAGCAGTTTAGCCCCACCTATTTAACCTACAGCAGTTTGGTCCCACACAACAGCTCTTTCAGTAGTGTACAGTACCTGTAGCAGCAGCCCCACACCCTATTCAAACCTATAGCATGTTTAGCCAACCAACAAACCATTTAACGCTACAGAAGTTTAGCTCCCCCCCATTTACCCCTATAGCAGTTTTAGCCCCCCACCTATTTAACCTTACAAGCTTAGCAACCAACCATATTTAAACTTCAACTGTATAGCAGTTTGGTCCCCACCCACTAGACCCTAACAGCAGTTTAAGCACCACACCTAGCCTACAGAAGTTTTTTAGCTCCCTCCCATTTAACCTATTAGAAGTTTTAGCTCCTCCCATGCCCACTCATAGTCCAGTTTAGCCCACCTAATTTATCTGTAACCTACAGCAGTTTAGCACCAACCTATTTAACTTATAGCAGTTTGGTCCCCACCCACTTAGCCTACAGCAGTTTAGTCCCACCCATTTAACCTACAGAAGTTTAGCTCCTCCCATTTAATCTATATAAGTTTAGCCCCACCTTTTTAACCTACAGCAGTTTGGTCCCAACCTATTTGACTTACAGTAGTTTAGCCCCGCCCATACAGCCTACAGCAGTTTGGATATCTCACCCTTTTTAGGACTGTAGTTTAGCCCCCGCCCATTAATCTAAGCCCAGTTTAGCCCCCACACCTACAGTTCAAGTACGCAGCAGTTTAGGCCCCAAACTCTCCTCCCCAGCAGTTTAAGCAACAAACCTATTTAACTTATAGCAGTTTGGTCCCACCCATTTAGCCTACAGCAGTTTAGCCCCAAGCCATTTAACCTACAGAAGTTTAGCTCCTCCCATTTAACCTATAGAAGTTTAGCTCCTCCCATTTAACCTATAGAAGTTTAGCCCCACCTATTTAATCTATAGAAGTTTAGCCCCACCTTTTTAACCTACAGCAGTTTGGTCCCAACCTATTTGACCTGAAGAAGTTTAGCCCCACCTATTTAACCTACACCAGTATGGTCCCATCCATACAGCCTATAACAGTTTAACCCCACCTATTTGACCTACAGTAGTTTAGCTCCTCCCATTTAACAAACATGATCTGCCTTTTACACTGTGTTAACATTTACTGATGAATGGACCAACAGTAGTGGTCCCAAACAGCCTGGCAGAAACTCTGGCTCCATCGAGGTGTCGGCCCTCTCCTGTAAAGCCACTATTTGGAGTTACTTGCGACGACATATCAGCCTTAAAGGCAAAAGCTTGGACCATGTAGAAATGAATCCTGACGGTTTTCCCAACGTAAAAACGGGTTTGTTCTTCGGTGAGCTCTCAGAAACAAGCGCGAAAAAAGTTACCGGTTTCATTTATTTATTTATTTATTCATTTATTTTTCTCCCTCAGCATTTCACTTCTCAAACAATGTCAGTAACAAAAAAACAGATGCAAATTAAGAGGCATACAAGTTTTACGAGGAGAAAAAAAAATTAGTAACAAAAACAGCCCGAACAGTAAACAAAATAACAACAACAAAAAGAAAAATAATAATAAAGAGCCGTCCTGGCGTGTCAAAGTGTCAATGGCATTAAGAGAAGGATGCTCAGTGAGGTGAGCCAGCACTGGCAAACACAGTGTTTCCACCAAACAAAGAAATCTCATTATTGCTAAAAACCGTTTCCACCAGCCTCGCCTTTAACCCGAACGACTTCATTAGCTAGGTAAGACCGTGTCTCTGTTATAAATATCTATATAGTGTGCAAACATTACAAGAACGACCTAAAGCATTCGAACGAAGCCCCCGGAAATATCCAAAACATCTCCAAGCCGTGGTGAGGAACTGAGGAGATCACGTTCGAGGAATCGGAGGCGGTGCTTTAAAGACGCTGCCGGGAAGGAACCGTACACACCTGTAAGCATTCCAGTGACTCACTGAGCACCACACTGTGGCTTTTCAAAGCCTAGTTACTAATATTCTCATGCGGAATTCCTCAAAACACATCAAGCCTGGCTGTGGCTCTCGTTTTCAGTGTGACCAAAGTGTGACCATGCAGCTTCAAGCGTCCGCAGCTTGTTTATGAACAGCATTACTGTAGTCGTCTAACCTCACACGCGTCCTTAGGAGTGAATGGTCCATCACCGTTTACGTCGATTGGCTCATGGTCCATATAGGAAGCTATGATTCGTTTACTGTACTTATTTATTTAGGTATTTTATCATATTTTTATTTAGGTATTTTATCATATTTTATCATTTTATCATATATATATATATATATATATATATATATCAAATCATGTTAAAGAACCTCTTTCCCTTTTTGTCCAGGATTGCTTTGGTCCTGAATATAATGGCACGTATGCCGATATACATACATACAGTACACACTCTACATACCGTGTTTATATACACGTATCGGTAAAAACCTTTAGTCACTGAGAATAACTAATCATCCTGCGAAAATACAAACCACAGCCCAGCCTGCGGAGCCTAATCAACAAAGCAATAAAAGCGCCCCCTTCCCCGTTCCAGGCACCAGACCGACGGGCTCCTAGAGATTACACCACTCATGTCTTCACAATATTGGCTCCACAGACGCCCCTAATTTCACTAGCGCGCATGAACACCGTCCGCGAGAAGGCTTTGAATTAAAACCGGCGGCAAAGCCCGACTGCATCTCCGCCGCCTCGCTGACACGGCCCTCGACCGCACCTTCTTTCCCCTTAATGAAGGTAAAAGCAGATGAAGGGGAACCAAGCTGAGGTAGGTTAGTAACTGGAGTCCACGCCTACGTTTTCATTCCGACAACTAGAAGATCCGCCGCACAGTTCCCCCAAACTAACCATGGTTAACCGGATCCAGTGTACCATGTAAAACCAGGGGCTTCTCAGACAGTACTTTGGATAAACTGTACAGGTAAAGATCTTGTGTGGAAAATATACAAATGAGCACCGAGAATCAGCGAGATTCAACGAGAATCGTTTCCATCTGTACGTCGCTTTTAGTTTTCGTCCAGACGTTTGGGCCAAACTTACATTAGATGAAAGGCCAATACGTAAAAGGTGACCTACTGTGTGTATACAGCAGCAGGTTAGCGCCTCTAACCTCTTCTCAACCTGCAGGCCTGCTTGCTTATTTATAGATTTATTCATTTATTATTAATCTATCCATTCATTTTTTGGGGGGGAGTGGGGGCAATGCACATTAATCAGTGTTAATTGGTAAATGTTTCACATGGCTCATTTTCTGTGTAATGACATTAAAACCCCGCCCCCCCAGCCCCCCCGACAATCAGTAATTCATTTAGGAAATATATTTACTTTACTTTTGTTTGTCCAGTTTGTAGTATATTTACATGTACCCTCTATTTTTTACGTAAATCTTCAAAATACGGACACAATTACATACATACTCAATTCACGAAGGTGTGCATACATTTCAATATATGGACATACGTGCGTGTGCATATCATCACTGTCCAAAAAAACGCAAACTTCCATCATACGGAGTAAAACTGCATGATGATTAATGATGCGGGTTTTGATCAAACGCTCCGAATGATCCACCTACACTTCCTTTAAGGACATTAGGAGCGTGATATGTTTATTTGGACTGCGATGATACGCTGAGCACTTACAGATATTTTCAATTTCAAACCGTCACACGTGTTTCACGATTCGGTAACTACTATAAAACTATTCGGACATGTTTCAGTTTATAAGACCTTGCAGGTTTAGAGGTTAGAAGTCTTCTTGACGCTGCCCAACGTTTTACAACCATGGATGTATCTTCACCAGGAGTGATGGGAACGCTGTTAAGATGGACTGAACGCAGTGGTGAGAGAAATGCCGTTTCTGGCTTCGTTAGAGGCCACGAAAGAGTCTAGAACCCTCGGTTAGTCTGGAGAGCTCCCCCTGACGGGAGGCCGGGTGTCACTGTGTCACTGAGGTGAGCAGCTGCGGTTTGTTTCAAGCCCACACTCGGAGCTCTGGGACACCTCCTGCTCACGGTCCAGTCTTTTTCAGAGCCAGGTTGAAAAGGTGTCCCCAGGTCGGAGATGCAGCAGCCGAATGGGCGAGAGGCTCCGGCGATCGTCAGACATCCAGAGCTTCACCAGTTCATCATGGAGTTCCTGTTGAGCGTCATGAAGAAGACCTGACTGCTTCCGCCAGAGCGCACTGAGGCGAAGAACACCTGTACAGAGGGGAGGGGAGGACACAAAGCACGGCAGTCAGGAATGCTTTCCCTTTAACTTTCCTGTACAGTTCTGCATTCCGGTCACTTTATATCTGCGTTTGGTCGGACGTTTATATTTCTCATCCCTTGCTTTGGTTTGTTATGTAGCTGCTCGTGCAGGTAAGCAGCAGTTGGTGTACTGATAAAGCCCAACACACATGCCACACTGAATCTGAGATTTTCAGTTCCGACTGGATCGGAATCCGTGTGACTTTTACGACTTTTTACAATTTTGCACTGCCGAGACGTCATTTGGGCTGATGTTCCGGTCGACACATATCAGACGACCCTCATCGCAGCCCCTCCGTGTTTGGGGAAGTTTTTAAAGAAATCAATCAATAAATCAATGTTTATTTGTATAGCGCTTTTTACAACCAACGTTGTCTCAATGCAGCTTCACAGAGAATCAGTTTGTTGTATATGAGAAAAGGAAAAAAAAACCCCACCAAGTTAATGTACAGTCATCTGAGGGTGGTGGGGGGGGGGGGGGGGGTGTGGGTGGGCGGGTGGCGAAAAACCGGGTCCAAGCCCCCCTTGAGCAAGCCAGAGGCAACAGTGGCGAGGAAAAACTCCCGTGAGAAGGAAGAAACCTCGAGAGGAACCAGGCTCAAGGGCGGAACCCAACCTCCTCAGGTCGAACCCGGATAAGACGAGAAAGACAGAACTAACAGGAGAAGAACATCTATTAGATCCAGTCTGATTAGATCCAGTCTGATTAGATCCAGTCTGATCAGATCCAGGAGGGAGTAACTGCAAGATAGAGCCGACCCATAGATAGAGTTCATGATCAGAGCCAGACGCTGGTCAGTGTAAAGGTTATGTTCATGCCGGGCGATGAAACAGGGCAGGAGACCCACAGTGGCGCTGATGCTCAAGTGCCTGGGGGTTCTGATGTGATCGCTCCGGAGAAATTCTAGTGCTTAACTAAGAAGAGCAGAGAAAGAAGGAAGGAGAGAAAGAAGGAGAGAGAGAGACAGAGAGATGTCCAGAAATGTCCGGAAGGATCCATAGGAGAACGAGGTTGCAGTGTCAAAGTAAAGCTCGTAGTCTGAAACCACAAATGCGGACCTAAGACGTGCCTGGGACTGAACGCCATGCAGCTTGTACAGCAAGCTTGAACATATTCTGGGTGATGAGCTCAGTCGTCACCTATTGGAGCTTCATGATTGCTTGTCGGATGCCCTCCAGGAGAGGACCGCCAACCGTTGACACTCATGATTGATATTTCGGGGTGAGTGTGCCACCATTATGAAGCTCTGCACTGCTGCACATGCGGGCCGGTGTAGGAGTGTGATCTGTTCAGACTGATGGCAGATACGAGTCACCTTTAAAACATAACCAGATTTTGCTGAGCTGCCTGAAAAGCTTTACTGGGATTCCAGTCCTTTCCTCAGTTACACGGTGACATCACCTCGTAACACACTTCTTATTGCCCACCTACAGGCAAGCTTTGCAAATCCTCACACGACGCTACAGCTTTCAACCGCTCGAGCGTCTGACCAATCAGAGTGGACGATCTGACCGATCAGAGCACTCTTACAGCAGACCTGCTGGTGATGCTGAGTGTGTCTGTGTTTACCTTGTCGTTTCTCTCACAGAGGAATTTCAGTCTCTGGGCTCTTTTGTGCATAAAGACTCCGTCCAGGTGACCCGTCTCCACCGAGCGGATCTCAATAGCCTTCTCCCCCCAACCCATGATCTGATTAGAGTGGATGTAGGCTGCGAAAACAAAGAAAAGCAACAGATGGGACCACCTTTATACTCCACACGGAGCTCTTCGTATTAAAGTACAACCTAACATCCTAACAGGAAGCATGTTAGCACCCTGTGGCTTCAAAAATATTTCCATCATTTTATACCTAGTGTTTTATTTCTATCAGAATCCAGAATCTTATATGATTGCACGTCACTGTTTACTGTTTATTTACTGACTTTAAAATGCTCCATGCAAAAACCACATTATAGTAAATTCAGTAAATAAAAATTAAGTTAATAAAGATATCATATAATTATCATATAATCATCTAAAAGGCTATAAAAAATAAAACCCTTATATAAAATAATATTAATAATATTCTATAACATACTAACATGCCATGACATGTATATCTATGGCAGAGTTATGGAAGACTCCTTATATCCATAATTCATTATTCTTATTATTTACAATACTGTTTATGTCGATGGCATCGTTAAACTCCTAATAAGGCTGGTAAGTGGGATGTATAAGCAATATCCATGCTCTCTACCTGCCAATTAGTGACCAACTTCAGCCATAAACATATTATGTAACTGATAATATCGCTGCCTAGCAGAAGCCGGCGTGTTGGTTATGATGGTATGGATGAGATTAGTCGTGGAGTTTTGTAACGGCATAGCTGTGAAAGTAATTTGTGGCTCTTGCGTAACACTCACAACATCCTCGTTCCGGAGCGGGTTCTTTGTTTCATATATAGTTCCTGTGGGGTTAGGCTGCATAACTCCAACAAATAAACGCTAACAAGCCTTGACTTAGCGAGCTCTGGTGAGCCGGGGCTAGTATGGGGGGAGAAGACATCCGGATGTAACATCGTTCAGAATTCAGCGAGAAATTAAATCAGTGTGTGAGCTTTTCCTGCAGACAGTCGCTACACTCCTATTTAACAAATGTAAGACAGTATCAAAAAACACATACACACACACCAGACTGACCCGAGTGTGAGTCTGGGGGCTAAAAGTTTTTCCTCAGAATCTGGCGCGTCCTCGGAATATGGGACTACATGCACTAGAGTGGGTTGTGTGAGGTGATAACAATGTGAAGATGACGTAATATCCAACCTAGATGGTAAACCCGACATGACAGCTTAAACTGAAATGTGCTATTAGACTCGAGGCACGGTGGCACTGCGTGCGTCTATGGTGGTGGATGATGATGGGCTATAGTGACTACATGTGTGGCTCCACCCTACTGGATGCAAAGTGGTGCATTCAGGCATATATGCAGAACTTCTCTTCTGTGACACTGGAATCGGGGGGAGGTGTTGCCATGTATTCCAAGGTTATTCCAGGGGTCAAGTCAGATAGTGAGTGGCTGTGGAACAGGAGGAGAACACTGCCAAGTGTGAGCACCAGTGTGCTAACCCGTGGAGCCACTTAACGAGTACTTCTTCTCTGACCGTGCACAGCGGTGCTGAATTAAGGGAGAAGGAGGGACCCAGTTAAAAACTGACGTGACACCGAGTATGCTTCCTTGGTACCATGGTACGGAGCGGCCTAGCCAAAAGAAGAGGAGATGAAGAGGAATGCTGGATCATGAAGTGCAGCATAAAGTTTAGGCTAAATTGCAATGGCCTGTTTCAATTGATCTCTAATCGTTGACTCATGCTGGTGTTTCCAAATAAAGTCTGGTGTGCGGGGTGAGGGCCTGATATCCAGTGTGGCAGTCGCGCCAGAAGTAAACACGAGAACGAATCAGGACAGTCACAGGCAGGTAGGCCTGCAGTTCCTAAAGCCTCCACTAGAGGCCATCATTCTCAAGCAAGGTATACCGAGTTCTTCTACCATTAAGTCCACAGATGCATCCGAAGCTACACAAACTCCGCAGCAGCCGATGAGCTATCACCTCTGACTGTACATCTACAAGGTGGACTAGCAAGGTAGGAGTGTCTAATAGAGTGGACAGTGAGTGGACACAGTGTCTAAACACTCCAGCAGCACTGCTGTGTCTGAGCCACTCACACCAGCACCACCTATATGGTCACTGGAGCTGATAAAATGGACAGTGAGTGCAGATACAAGGAGGTGTAGCTAAAGAAGTGGTGTATATATATTTAGGAAGAAGCACTGGAGTCTACAGAAGGACACACAGTGAGCAGGTGTGCGAGCATCTGGCCGTAAACACATTACGTACCAACAGACGTGGGCATCTCCCCCCACTGCAGGACCACGTCTTTAGTGATCCGGCCGTAGGTGTTAACATAAACGCCTTCATCCTCATAACACAGCAGCATCTCCATCCCATCCGTCTTAGGAAGAACGACGATTGCATGAGGAGTCACAGTGGCCTGGATCTGGATACAGAGCGAGAGAAAGAGAGAGAGAGAGAGCGCGAGAGAGTGAGAGCGCGAGAGAGAGAGACAGAGAGAGAGAGAGAGAGAGAGAGAGATTCAGTGAATGTAGTGCATGAAGTGTTGGGTAAGGGGAATGTGACGCTGTACGTACATGTGAGGGGACGTAGATGTCATACGGATTTCCAGTATCCACATCAATCACATGAAAACCAATGCTGGAGCCGTAGATGACCTTCAACCTCTGGCCTTCCTCCACGGTTAGATCCACCAGCTGAGGTCTGTGTGGAAGTTCTGTGAACGACTGAGAGAGAGAGAGAGAGAGAGAGAGAGAGAGAGAGAGAGAGAGAGAGAGAGCGTAGGAGAGAGGAGGAAAGGAGAGGAGAGGAGGAGAGAGAAGCGAGAGAGAGATAGAGACGGACAGTGAGAGAGAGAGAGAGAGAGAGAGAGAGGGACATAGAGAAGAGACGGGAGAGAGAGAGAGTATGAGAGAGAGAAGAGGGATAGAGAGAGAGAGACAGGAGACAGGAGAGAGAGAGAGAGAGAGAGAGAGAGAGATAGAGAGAGAGACAGTGAGAGAGAGAGAGAGAGAGAGAGACAGTGAGGAGAGAGAGAGAGAGAGACCATAGTGAGGAGAGACAGAGAGAAAGACGAGAGAGAGAGAGAGAGAGACAGAGAGAGGATGTAGATGAGAGAGATGAGAGAAGAGAGAGACTTGATTACCAGAGGCTTTTCATGAGAGAGAGAGAGAGAGAAGGAGATTCTGAGAACCTGAGAAAAGAGTCCAAATCCTATGATAATGTTATGAAACTGTCAATTTTCGTAATGTATGGAAACTTAAAGCTGTGGAAACTAAGCTGTGCAAAATGCAGCCTAACACAGTTTAGCTCTGCTCATTCAGCCCACAGCAGGTTAGTTCTGGTGTAATGATGGAATTATGACAGTGGCCACTCCTGGAGATTTCCCACCTTGGACAGTTCAGATCCACCACACCTGGCTCTTACATTCAGATGCCTCTAAAATCCATCATTAAGATCTGATGTGTTTAGGCCTGGAACTAAACGCAGGGTGGGAGATATGCAGAACCAGGACTGGACACCACTGAAGCTGGAAATGAGACCTTTAAAACTGAATAAGGCTTATAGGATGGTGAACGAGAAAGAGAGAAAGCGAGAGAGCAAGATAGACAGACAGACAGACAGACAGACAGACAGACAGAGAGCCTGAGAGAGAGAGCACGAGAGAGAGAGAGAGTGAGCGAGTGACAAAGAGAGCGAGAGAGAGAAATAAATAATAGCTCTGTACCTTAAAAGCCATAAATTTATGGTAGGGTTTGGGGGCCCAGGCGTAAATCTCCACAGAGTTCTTCAGTGCGATCACCAGGAACTTAATCCGCTCATATTTCACTGAAATCAAACCATAATTCAACATCTCTGTTACCTGCAGCTCTCAGCCCTGCGCAGGGACATTCATATAATAACGCTCAGAACTAAAAAGATGTTAGACGGCTAGCTTTAGAATAATTCAGTACGTACCGAAATATCTATGAATAATAGATACTGGTTAATTAATAATAGATACTTAATAATTCATAATAGATACTAAATCATTCACAGTAGATACTGAATAATTCATAGTAGATACTGAATAATTCATAGTAGATACTGAATAACTCATAGCAGATACTGAATAACTCATAGCAGATACTGAATAACTCAAAATAATTCCAAATAAATACTGAATGTCGTAGCAAATTCTGAAAAATTCATAGCAGATACTGAATAACTCATAGCAGATACTGAATAATTCATAGTAGATACTGAATAATTCATAGTAGATACTGAATAATCTATAGTAGATACTAAATAACTCAAAATAATTCCAAATAAATACTGAATGTCGTAGCAAATTCTGAAAAATTCATAGCAGATACTTTTTCTTAGAAAAAATAACAATAATAGCAACAAATATATTTTAGCACTAATGATCAAATTTGAATAAATAATACACACTAATAATAAACTTTAGGAATACTATCTCTTTCAAGCAAGATTAAGAACGCATTGCTGTACTGGTGTTTTACAGTAGGTGGCGCTGTACATACCAACTTTGTAATGCACGCAGCCCTCTAGCTCCCCCACAGTGATCCAGCCCTGCTTCTTCTCCACCTCAGGGTCGTTGTGTAATATCCTGTTCCTCAGCCAGGACAGGTAATACACCCGCAGCTTATTCTTCTTACCTGAGCGCACGAACGCGACAGGTAAGAGTCATTAGTAAGAGGAAACAAAAACACTAAGTACTGTTAGTTCGTTTCTTTATAACCCAACATGCTGCCATCCTGAGGCTAGCACAGGTAACTGCAGTCTCGTGTACTGGTACTCCTAGTTTATTAGACCGACCTGAGATAGTGACGAGAACGTTGAGGCCCTCCAGCACGTCCATCTGTAGAAAGCAGCGGCGTGTGATGAGGTTGTAGACTTTACCCTGTCCACTCCTATCGAGCAGCATCAGACCGTTTTCTGTTCCCACCAACAGATTCACACCTGAGAGAGCACAGAACATAGACGGGTTACCTCAGAAGTCCCAGAAGTACCAACCGGGAATATTAAAAATCAGTTTCCCATTCAAATGACTTCGGACTCGTAGCCCTAGCCAGTCCAGAAAACGTGTGCGAAGACATGTTAACATGTTTGGCACTCAATAACCGAGAGAGAGGGGGAAGTCACTCACCCCACAGTGCAGCACAGAGGATTTCGGAGTTGAAGCGCTTCTTGTACTTGCGGATCTCTGGTGTGTCGCTGTGGGGTCGGATGTTAGTCGGGTTTACGTTCACCACTGAGATCTTTCGGGCTTCGCTGAGTTTAGCCTGCTCCTGACGCAGGAGCTCGTTAGCGAACATAGCTGCAAAGAAGGACAGGTACAAGTTCAGCTACAAGTACAGGTTCAGCGACATGTACATAGTCAGGTAAAGGTTCAGACGCAAGTATACATTCAGCCTCAGCTACAGGTTCAGCCATGACAAATTCAGTAGCAGGTTCAACTTCATGTGCATGTTCAGAGAAGTTCAGATTCAGGTTATGGGTACATCTACTAGTACAGGTTTAGCTACAAGCTCAGCTTCAAGTACAGATTTAGTGACATCTACACGGCCAGTTAACGGTTCAGATACAAGTATAGGTTCAGTGTTAGCTAAAGGTTCAAGTACGAGTGCAGGGTTAGCTACAGGTTCAGGTACAGATTCAGCTTTAGCTACAGGTTGAAGTACGAGTGCAGGGTTAGCTACAGGTTCAGGTACAGATTCAGCTTTAGCTACAGGTTGAAGTACGAGTGCAGGGTTAGCTACAGGTTCAGGTACAGATTCAGCTTTAGCTACAGGTTGAAGTACGAGTGCAGGGTTAGCT
Organism: Prochilodus magdalenae; assembly: GCA_024036415.1. Taxonomy (NCBI): domain Eukaryota; kingdom Metazoa; phylum Chordata; class Actinopteri; order Characiformes; family Prochilodontidae; genus Prochilodus; species Prochilodus magdalenae. Next base: position 20,455 of record JAMWET010003298.1, read on the forward strand.
ACAGGTTCAGGTACAGATTCAGCTTAAGCTACAGTCAGGTGTTGAAGTTACGAGATTCAGTGCAGGGAACAAGTAGCTACAGGTTCTAAGGTCAGGTACAGATTTAGCTTTAGCTACAGGTTGAAGTGTGAGTGCAGGGTTAGTTACAGGTTCAGGTACAGATTCAGCTTTAGCTACAGGTTGAAGTACGAGTGCAGGGTTAGCTACAGGTTCAGGTACAGATTCAGCTTAAGCTACAGGTTGAAGTACAAGTGCAGCTACAGGTCTAGGTTCAGCTACAGGTTCAGCTATTAGTACAAGTTCAGCCACAAGTACAGGTTCAGCTACAGGTTTAGATATGACTACAGGTGAAACTACAAATACAAGTTCAGCAATGAGCACAGATTCAACTACAGGTTCAGTTATGAGTACAGGTTCGGCTACAAGTATAGATGTAGTTCAGGTGACTACCCAACATAGTCTTTTGACTACCATGTGTGCACTGATATGACGCGCATTAGCCTGTGTGTGTGTGTGTGTGTGTGTGTGTCTACCTGCAGCTGATGTTTCATCACTGCTGTCGGTGGGGGACGTCTGATACACATCGGGGTCCATGAAGGGAGTGAAGGAGGCTTTTGATCCTCCGCCCAGAGCATACTGACAAACAACAAACAGTCCGGTCAGCATCTCTGGAGTTCTAAATTGCTGACAAGAGAGTAGCCGCCAGCTGGTAACACCAGCTGAATCTAGCCACCTCCACCCATCTCATTTCACTCCTCATCTGCTTACATGTTAGCATTCAGCCTTGATACTAGTGTTTACAGTTTTGATTTTCTCAAAATAACTCGTTTCTGCAGCATTAGGCTGTTAAACAGACGAGATTTAATAGATGGGAATGGGGGCATCGCTACCATGTAATCCCATATGTCGTATAGTGCAACCACATGAACAGGTTCTAGCATAAACATGGAATACTAAGGAATCTCCAAATGGACCAATCATGGTGAACATGTAAATAGTTGTGGTTCAACTGTGAAGGTGGATGTAATAATCAAAACAGGTGTAGTGTAACTATGGTAACGATGCAACAGAAGGTCTAACAATGGGAATTCCTCCATCACAACCATCTAAACGAGTGTAGTTTAATCATGGAAACTGGTGTACAGGTGTAGGCCAGGCATGAAAACAAGTGTACCTGTATTATAACCATGGATAGCGTAACCATGACAATAGGTGGACTGCGGAATAACTATGGAACGGCTGTAGTGCAACCATGGGTGTGGTTGTAGCTTAACCAAGAAGCATTGGGTAGTTTAATCACTCCATGTAAGCATGATACTCGGTGCGGAGCAGCTATGAAGCCAGTGGGGTGTACAGTGTTGAACTGTGATTCTTTGATCTGGATTAGAGCTGGACGGACTGCGAGGGCAGGAGTGCAGCGCTTACAGATTTCCCCAAAAACTCTGGATGGCTTTAAAAATGACTTTACCCAAATAAAGGCTATTCCTATAATGGCTGGAGAGCATCAATCAGCAAACCAATCAACACAACTGATCAATAAGCTGCGAGTGATGCTGGTATAGTGGAGCTGGGCCTCATACCTCCTGGAAGTCCTGGGAGTGGAGGTCTGGCTGAGCCTCAGTCGGAGTGCCAGAAGGAGACTGACTCTGCTGCACCAAATCTGGCAAATTACCATTACCCACAAACCCATTACTCTCACTGGCCTGAGAGAGGGAAGGAGAGAGAGAGAGAGAGAGAGAGAGAGAGAGAGGGGAAGAGAGAGAGAGAGAGAGAGAGAGAGAGAGAGAGGGGAAGAGAGTGAGAGAGAGAGAGAGAGAGAGGGGAAGAGAGAGAGAGAGAGAGAGAGAGAGAGAGAGAGGGGTGGAGAAGCGTTTAGTAGAGAGGGCGCGTGAGAGAGGGGGTGGAGAGAGAGTGAGAGAGGAGAGGGGTGAGAGAGAGACGGCGAGAGAGAGAGGACGAGAGAGAGTAGAGAGAAGAGAGCTACGTGGCAATTCTTAAAGCACACTCACTATGAGAGAGAGATTCTACACTGAACTGAGAGATGAGAGAGTGACGGAGAGAGGGAGACGGAGTGTGAGAGGAGATTGAGAGTCTACATAGAGATGTTGGCTGCTGCTGCTGTAAAAAGACAGCTACTAAGGAGATCAGAGAGAAGAGGGATGATGTGAAGAGAGAGACTAGACGGACTAGAGGAACACAGACACACACAGACACACAGAGAACACACACTTTAAGAGCCATTCCTACACACACTGACTGTCTACATAGAATGTTAACAGGCACTAAACCTGATCAGGGGTGAGGTGTACTGAACTGAAATTAGCTCAACAGAATTGAATTAAAACACACTAAACACACTCCACTATGAACTGACCTGAAATGAACTGATTTAGATTACACTGAGGGGATTATAAATAAACTGAACTGAACTGAGTGAGAGAGTGAGTGAGAGAGTGAGAGAGTGTGAACAGTGTGGGTAACTGTGCATCTTCATTCTCACCTCCCTCATATGTAGTGTTCCATCTTTAGAAGCGCTGTAGGAATCCTCTCGGCTGCTGCTGCTGTAACACTCGCTGTTCTGCACTGACGGTCTGAACACAGAGACACACAGAGACACACACAGACACACACAGAGACACACACAGAGACACACACAGACACACACAGACACACACAGACACACATACACATACAGAGACACACAGAGACACACACACACGCACAGACACACAGAGACACACAGAGACACACAGAGACACACACACAGAGACAGACACACAGACACAGACACACACACACACACACACACACACATACATACACAGACACACACACACACACACACACACACACACATACATACACAGACACACACACACACACACACACACACACAAATGTCAGTTTTCATGTGCAGGTATTTGCTCTTTTATTTGATTTATACCTGTTTGTTTTATTCAGTCAATATGTACTACTGAATACTGAATGTGTACTACTGAATACTGAATATGTACTACTGAATACTGAATGTGTACTACTGAATACTGAATATGTACTACTGAATACTGAATGTGTACTACTGAATACTGAATGTACTCAGCTGAGGTCTTATTTTACAACAAGGACCCAACTAACGCATACAGCTCAGTTCACAGATGTGCTGAACCTCTAGAGACTCGTGATGCAGAGTGAAGTTTGTGAGTGCCTACATGATTCTGGGGATGTCGCTGACTGCTACGGTGCCATCATGGGCAACGTTTGCTCCGTCCTCGTCCTCACTGCTCTCCGAGTCCTCGCTGGAGGAGGAATAATCGGTCACTTTAACCGGCGGCCGATTAGACTCGTCCACTCGCAGCTCTCGCAGCTCTTTAGCTAAAGCAGTTAGGTCCTGCAGAGAGAGAGATACAGAGAGAGAGATAGAGGGAGAGAGAGAGGGAGATCACTCAGTAACCAAACTTTCACTCAGTGTTTCTAATAAAGTGGCCAGTTAGTGAAAGCATAAGGAGGGTGTTTCCAATAAAGTGGCCAGTCAGTGGCAGCGGTGAGATCCGTTAAGGCGGTGCATTAAACACTGGGAGCACTTACTGGTGCCTCTTCCTAAAGCTCTGCTGCTGGGCAACAGCAAGGACACAAACAAACTGGCACTGAGAACAGAGGACTGAGTGTGTGAGCTGTGTGAGAAAGTTTAGAGGGTGAAAGAGGACACAGAGACAGACACAGAAAGAGAAAGAGAGAGAGAGAGGCCCTTAGAGACAGAAAGACTGAGAGAGAGAGAGAGAGACAGTAAGAGAGAGAGAAAGAGAGAGACAGTGAGAGAGCGAGAGAGAGAGAGCGAGAGAGACAGAGAGAGAGAGAGAGAGAGAGAGAGAGAGTGAGAGAGAGACAGTGAGAGACAGTGAGAGAGAGAGAGAGAGAGAGAGAGACAGTGAGAGAGAGACAGTGAGACAGTGAGAGAGAGACAGTGAGAGAGAGAGAGAGACAGTGAGAGAGAGACAGTGAGAGAGAGACAGTGAGAGAGAGAGAGAGAGAGAGAGAGCGAGAGAGAGAGCGAGAGAGAGAGAGAAAGAGAGAGACAGTGAGAAAGAGAGAGACAGTGAGAGTGAGAGAGAGAGAGAGACAGTGAGAGAGCGAGAGAGAGAGAGAGAAAGAGAGAGACAGTGAGAAAGAGAGAGACAGTGAGAGTGAGAGAGAGAGACAGTGAGAGAGAGAGAGAGAGAGAGAGAGAGAGAGAGAGAGAGACAGTGAGAGAGAGAGAGAGAGAGAGAGAGAGAGAGAGAGAGAGAGAGAGACAGTGAGAAAGAGAGAGACAGTGAGAGTGAGAGAGAGAGAGAGAGACAGTGAGAGAGCGAGAGAGAGAGAGCGAGAGAGAGAGAGAGAAAGAGAGAGACAGTGAGAAAGAGAGAGACAGTGAGAAAGAGAGAGACAGTGAGAGAGAGAGAGAGAGAGAGAGAGAGAGAGAGAGAGAGAGAGAGAAAGAAAGAGAGAGAGTGAGAAAGAGAGAGACAGTGAGAGAGAGAGAGACAGTGAGAGAGAGAGAGACAGTGAGAGAGAGAGAGAGAGAGAGAGAGAGAGAGAGAGAGAGAGAGAGAGAGAGATGACGGTCGGTGCCGGCTGACCTCAGCTAATTATGTTGACAGGGCGGTTCTGTTAAAATATTTAATATTCATCACAGTTCAGCACTCTGTTCTCTCCTCTTCTCTCTTCTCCTTTTTAAACCCTTCTCCTTTCTTCTCTCCTTGTCTGTAGTCTCCCTTTTCATCTCTTCTCCTTTCTTCTCTTCTGTCTCGCCTTTTCCCCTTCTCTTCTTCTAAGCTCTTTTCTTTTTGCTTTGACCTTCTAAGCCAAACCATCCAGCTCAGTCCATCCTCACTGCAGGAGGCCTGAACCCATCTGTCTCTCTCTCTCTGTTTGTCTCACTGTCATTGGGTGTCTCTCTCTCTCTCTAATTGTCACACATGTAATTATACGGAGAGGGGGACTTTTGATTACTTCTGTGCAAACAATGAGGGGTCTGGGCTCCCTGACTGGAGAAAGAGCTTCACCTCAGATGAGCACAGGAGCAGCAGTTACCCAGTAAGCTCTCTGCAGCAGGGGAGGACAGCCGGAGCATAACAAACACACGGCTTTGTGTCTCACTGTGAGAAACTCTCCACGTCTGCAGGACTCGGCTTCTGAAACTGTGACCGGAATTCACAGCTGAACTAAAAGGGACTGCTTTAGAAAACAGCTCTGCACAAGCCCCGCACTGAGACACTGAAGGAAGCTTTAAAGGGCCCATATCCTACCCTGTGGATATCCTTCTCCCTGTGTTTTTATTTTCCCCTGCTGAGCTCCTGACGCATCTGGCATTAGTGTTGGTTGATGCACTGAAACGTTTATTTTTACATGACCATTTAGTGCGATAAGCCCGATATACAGCCCTGGGAATAAATAAGAGACCACCTCTAAATGATCAGTGTCTCTAGGTGTGCAGGTTCTGGGTTGGTGTTGGTTCTGTTTGATTCTCTACACTACTGGAACCATGTCTCCCGAACTCCAGATCAGATATTGTATCAGATCTGTTATTTAGAAAATCACTAATGACCTCCAGAAGCCTGTTTTTAGAACCATGCTCGCTGTGCGTTTCACCCCATCCACCGCTCGCCAGTCTCTCTGTAGGTAACCTGAGGTCATCTTACGGTGGGTAAGGGACATTGGAATGAGGTGGCGCTCATCACGGTCAGTAGAGAGTGGGTTTGGCCCTCTGCCAGTCTGTAGCTGTGTTGTCCTGTGTGTTGGCTGCTGGACCTTGTTCTTATGAACCAGACGCTCTCTGTATCTGCCAGTAAAGCTAGAACCCAACCTTCGGTTCCTCACAGAGAACCTGCTGTACATGTGGAGATGCTGATTTAGGAAGAAATGTGAGCCACTCCAGCTGTGAGGTGTACAGGTAGAAGCTGGAGTGAAGTTTAGCACTTGTGAAACAATGAATTCAAAATTGCTGATTATTTTCCATATACAGATTGCATGAACAGTATCTACATTCAGCTTTTCGATGGTACGGCCCACTGGTACTTGACTCGAAACTAATGGGACCAGTTAGCATGATGTTACTTAATGTCAGCATGCTACGGGAAGATATTACAAGGCTAGCTTTACATGAACCACCAACCACCACCAGCAGCAGCGTTTGTTTCACTTTGCCATCTTGCTGCTATCTGTGATCATTCTGAGTAACTCCATGTTGATGTCAAGTTGCAAACTAGTTGCATTAGGGTTTCCCCACGTAACACCAGTTAAAGGGTGTGGGAAAGTCACTCACCGCTGGTCGGCTGATCCTCGCCTCTCGGCTCTCCTCCTGGCGGGGTTTCGGAGCCTCCTGAGACGTCACTGGAGAACCGTCTGTCTTAGCAGGACCTTCACAGCACATACATGGATGAACAGATAAAGGATGGTGGTGCTGTATAAGTAACATGCATTAGCGTTATTATGGCCATTAACTACACCGCCAACAGAGCATCTCAATATCTTCATTATGCATCTCCTGATCATTCAGTACAGTCTCCGAGTACAGCGTCAGTGTGTTGTGTGCACTCACCCTGAGTGTGCTTCCTGTCGTTAGATCCGGGGTGAGTGTCACTGTGTGAGCTGGGTGTGCTGGAGCTGGAGGAGCTGTTACTGCCCATCCGTTGCAGACCGATGTCCAGAGACAGCTCAGTCCTGCACAGGTCTGGATTACTGCACACACACAGCGCACACATGCACACACACACACGCACGCGCACACACACAAACACACACACACACACAGCGCACACACACACACACACAGACAAACACACACACACACACACACGCACACACACGCACACACACGCACACACGCAAAGACACATACACAAACACACACACACGCACACACATGCACACACACACACACGCAAAGACACAAACACACACACACACACACAAACAAACACACACACACACACACGCAAAGACACAAACACACACACACACACACACACACACACAAACACACACACACACAACACACAGACAAACACAGAGTACACACAAGCAGGTGATACACCCACCGCACACGGCACAGCGCCAAACACACACAGCAACACAACACACACACACCACACAAAAAAAACACTACACACACACACTGCAGACACAACACACACAACACACACAGGACACACCACACAGACAAGACAAACACACACACACACACACACACAGACAAACAAACACACACACACACACACACACACAAACATCAGAATACATCTGATATACTGTATGGCTACAAAGCTGCAATGTGAATCAGTTGTGCTATGGCTGTTTCTATGGTTATGCTACACCCATTTTCATGGTTATCCCTACACTCGTTTGCCATTTTCAATACAGAGCTACACCTTTATAGATACCCCCCACCTATTTCCATAGTTATGCTGAAACCCTGTTCTTAATTACTAGGGATGTCCGGTTAAGAGTTTTGCCCCTCGGATCATCATCTCCTAATCGAGTCTCAAGCCGATATTTGTGTTTTCCTAGATAGTACTGGTGCAGAGTGCACACTTCAAGTCAATGTAATTTAACATGCTCTGTAGTGCATTAAGTAGAAGCTGCCTGCATCCGGGCTGTTGCTTAATGTGTTTCATTTTATACAGCTGTCTGTAGAGCAGTAAGTTACAGGTGTTGCTCCAGTGCAGCCTTTGCCTTTGAGTTACCCACTGTACTCCAGTGAGTGTTTATTGTTTGGGGCTGTTTTAAATTGGTAATATTGAACTATTTACTACCACCTCACAAAATGTTGGCATCGCATACAATACACACGGCTGTTGAACTGGTTTTGTGCACCAGATTAAATTATTGCCTCACTGCAGACATGTTAGCCGCGTCCTGCCACAAACTTTCCATCTGACCACCTAGATACTGGGCCTAGATACTGATACTGGGCCTAGATACTGATACTGGGCCTAGATACTGATACTGGGCCTAGATACTGATAATGGGCCTAGATACTGATACTGGGCCTAGATACTGATCAGTGAAAAGATCGGATCGGGACATCCCTAATGGTTACGGCACACCTGTTTCCATGGTTAGCCTGCAACCATTTCCATGGTTACTTGACACTCATTTCAGTACTGGTTCCATCTGTTCACATACTTTCGCCCGACCTGTTTCCAAGGTTATGCTAACTCCACCACTATGGTTAAGCTACACCCATTACTCTGGCGTCTATAGTCATGTTTCACTTGTTTCCATGGTTAGACTACCTTCATTCCCACGGTAACGCAATCCTGGTTTCCATGGTTAAGCTACACCCTGAGATTTTGTTCTAGGTATGTGGACCGTTCCTATTAGTCCACTAACCACTGCACACTCACACAACGAAAGAGGATCGTTCTTGTCTTACGACTTTGATTGGGGCAGACCTGGTACTGACCTGCTGCGCATGAGATGAGATCCGGCCCGGGGTGCGAGTTCACTTGCCACAGATCCGTTTCCGGGGGAGTTTTTCCTCACTATGGCTGGAGAGATAGAGGCGGGCCGAGGGGGTGCTGCGGTCACACCGCCCAACTTCAAACAGAAACACAGATGGTCGAACGTCAGATCAGAGAAACCAGCACTGCTGAACTCATCTTCGCGAGTTCAGTGTACAGGAAGCACTCAAATGTGCTCAGGTGTTTCAAGACTGGACATTAAAGCGATAGTTCAGGAAATATGTTCCTTTATAATGCTGAGCTTATAAAGAGTGTTTCAGCCCCGACTGCTTTTTTGAATGAGGCAGCCAATCAGAGCAGAGCTCATTTACATATATCGGTTATGAAGCCTGTTGACTTTTAGAGGAAGGAAAATAAGCTGCAGGGGGGAAAATGTGATCTGGACTCAAATATATAACTTAACACCACTTATTAACACTATGACTGAACCCACTGATAACAGAGCGCCCTGTTTCGGTGCTTGGACCCAGTGTTTGATGATTAGAGTGCATCTCGGCCCTGTTCTGACCTTGTGAGGCCTGTCGTCCTCCATCAGCCAAGGGGGGCTGCGCTCGAACTTCTCTTCACGGCCTCGAGAGGGAAGAGCCGGTGTCTCTGAAGTAGGGTCGGAGTTCTGCCGGGGCATTTCTGGCCTATGGGGCCCCAGACCCTCTTGGAAAGCTGAAACACCTTTAGAGTGATCGTGCAGGGACGGAGAACCAGACAGAGAGGAACCGTGGGACTTCACAGGAACCAGATGGGCCATCTGAGAAGACACAGTGAGGAATTACTGTGTATTCTGTGAAGGTAAACAACGTTAATAATCCCGGAACATGTCTTGCTAGTTTCTGCTATGGGATTTCTAAAAGTGTGCTAAGCTAACGCTAGCACATGTACACATTCGGACTGTTCTGGACTGAACACAGACATCTGAGGCTGCTAAAATGTTAAGACGCTCAGCATGATTTGTTTAAAGCTTGTGGTGGGTCTGTTCAGAGATGGTGAGGGGTTAAAGAGCAAAGTAAGCACACCAGCTGTTGCAGTTTTCAGAACCAGAGGACCAGAAAGACCCGGGAGAAATGATGAAGGGCAGTGCAGGAGCTAGCTAAGCCAAAATGTGAGGCAAATACTTCACGACCTGTCCGAAAACAGCTAAGCCAGTGAAACAGCCTTACAGATGGCTGTGTACTGAAACGTTATTAAAGGGCACATGTCATGGAAAGCTGAAGTTTCCTCAACTTTCCTGAAAGAAGAGGTTTTCTGTAAGCACTCTTTGGGACTCAGATGCCCCATTCACTGGCCCAAATCCTTACAGGCCGTATATGGAAACTGAGGTGATGTCACAACAACTAACATTTGCATAAATCAGCATATGACTACTGTCGGAAAACAAAAGCTTGTATCTCCATTTCTTCAGATTTTACATCATTTGAAAGAACCTGTTGTCTTTTGCATTGGGTGTAAGTTCCATGATGAACTGACCAATAGGAATGACCCAAATTAGACCAGTTACATTGACTTGCATTAAAGCACATTGTCACTGTCCAGTGAAAAACACAAATCTCCACTTCCATTTTTACCTTTATGCATCATTTGAACAGACCAGCTGCTGTTTACGTTGAATCTCATAATGAATGGACCAACACAAATGGCCCAATACTCCTTGGAAAGACGTCTGGTTCCATTGATTTACATTAGAGGTTTTTTGGCCTCTCCTGTAAAGTTGCCATTTTAGAGATACCTGGTTTCTTTGGACAGCGAAGATTTTTTTGTCCTCCTGCAAAGTTTTTTTTTTAATATTATATAAATATATATATTATATATATTATTTTTTTTAGATATAAGGTTGTATGAAATACAGCAGCAACACAGCAGCTTAAAGTTCCCATTTAGGAAAAATGATTAGGTGCCTTTTAAATGAACGTGGCTTTTATAAGAGGCGAGTTTATTCACATATAATCAGTCGTATAAGCACAGTCTGTTTAATTCTGAGATAATACAAATGGCGCACACATATACCGTATACCGACAACCACAGTTTGCAAGTGGCCCGACCTTTGTGAAGGTAAAAGTAAAAAAACTGTGAGATATGGGCCCTTTAATTTTCCACTCCTCTCCATATGTGAGTGAACAGTTGCCGTGGTGATCTGGTGATTACAGTGTTGAAGTCTCTTCTGTGGACGTTCTATAAACCAAACATTATACCTGGAGGGTCAACACCGGAAGGTGTTCAACAGCTAGTCGTACCTGTGGTTCCATAGGTCTGTGCACGGGTGGTGTCCGCGCAGCCTGTATGCCTCCACTGCTGAAGGACTCGGAGCGAGGGGGCAGATTCGGGTCCGAAATCCGGTTCGCTGCTTTGTGTTGCAGGGCTGGAGAACTCTGACGGTTCAGTTTGGATCGCTCTTCCACCTGCGCGACGGAACACAGAGCTACATCAGAACCGGAAATAACTATGAACAACCCGATCACCAGCCAACACCAGAGCATCCCAGCAGAGAACAGTAGAAGACGGCAGGAGAGGACATCGAAGGAACAGTCTGGCGAATAACCAAGAAAACTGAGGTTACCATTTATGGAGAACTGTGTGTCATACAGTGAGCTCGTTTGAAGGGGAATTCCTCAGTTTCCCAACATTCCTGAATCATTAACTGGTCAGGATTCAGACTGGTTTGGTGTGAAATGATTCATTCTAGAGAAGAAACGATCACGTATGTTATATGGCTGGTTCCAATCACCACCACTGCGACGATTGTAAAGAAATCTGAGTCTCTACAATCAACCGTTTCACACCAAACCCACTCATAGAAAAATTTAAGTTCTCCTTCAGCAACACCAAATAATTTAAATCCGATTTTTGCCAAACTAGCCCTTCGATTATAACGATCTACAGCAGTCTACAAGCATCAAAAGCGCATTCAAGTACTTCTTCGCAGCCTTGCGGTTTACACCGAGATCATTCAGAGCAGACTAGAGCTTCCTAAAAAGAGAGAGAGAGATCATATGAAGGAGGATGGGTTTATGCACTTGGGTGGAGCTATCTGTTTTCGGAACGTGTGCATGTTTTGGGGACCGCCGGGACGGTCTGATGTTTCTAGGTTGCGTCTCTTGTGTAAACCTGCTATAGAGCTTCTCACACTGCAACAACACATCCTCCATCAAAGACCAGGCAGAAAGGTTTTAGTTATTCAACTCAGAAATCTGAAGAAGATACTGCTTCCACTCACCGCTAGGAGGAAAAAAAGAGAGGGATTAATATTAAACACCAAAAAAAGAGTCTGCATTAACATCTACAGACTAAGAGATGCCGGTTAATGATAAATACGGATTGCTGCTTTAACCCTTAGAGGTCTATAGAAGAAGTACTAACTACTATTATGGGACTTAAGGGGTTAATATTTAGGCCTTTTGGGCTTGCTCTGTGTTTGCACAGGAGTCTATATTCTCCATCGACAGATTCTTTTGATAGACAGATCTGCGAATCATCAGTATTTTGGTGGTTCTTCAAGGGTTCTTCAATAAGGACAATGGTTTATGAACACTTGAAGAACCATTGACATGTTTAAATGTGCATGGTGAAATGGTCCTGTAACGGTCCCAGACATTGCTACAACAGAACTCTTTATGGTGCTATATAGAACAATTCCCCAAAAGGTTCCATAAGGAACCACATTGGACACATTCATCTGAAGATTACCCATGCAAAGAAGCATTTAAGCATGAAATGGTTCTCACCACAACACAGCCTTTACTAAAGAACCAGTGAGGAACTTACTCATAACTTCAGCTACAGCTTTAAAATGAAACCAACATGGTTGTTTGATCTACGAACTGAAAATGTCAACAGTTCTGCGTAAATTTGACAAGAATTAATGAAAGTACAATTTACGAGGTCTACAGGTTTTGATCCAGAATACAGTGAAGACCAAATACAACTGAACTCAAACGTTTCAGTGCTGCTCCAACTCCAACTCCAGGAAACTTAAGCAAAAGCTCAGGTGCACAGTACTGTATACATAAACAAGGACTTGAGATCAAACCCATATGTATATATATATATATATAAAAAAACTCATAGACTATTACAGTACGACTTAGCTTTTAGACTTGTAAGGGTTACAGAGCTTCTCAGACATTCAAAAACTCAAACTTCACATCCTGACTAATATCAAAGCAGACATCGACCAGGGGTGTAAATCTCAGAGAGCAGCAGTTCAGTGGTGGCTCCTCAGGAAATAATCCAATCAATGGAACCAAAATGCAACTTCCAAATACACCTACAAATAATATAAGCCTACACATATGAATGAAATGACTTATTGTTTATTTTGGCTGTACTGTATTTCATATCACTGTAACTGATTACTCTGGTTGAGTAGAACACTGAACACTGTAGAACTGTTGCAACCTAAAATCCGACACCCCAAGTTCTGATACAACTACAGTGTGAACTCTACAGTGTTAGCGCAACAAATCCCTCCTGCTCTAATATCGGCCCCCCGGCTCTGAAACATCAGAACATAGGAGGAGATCCACCACCAACAGGCCAGCAGCACCCGGAGAGGTCAGGAGAGGAGGAATAACGGAGTTTACACTCACACACTGCAGCCAGGAGCAGCATGGGGGCTCAGGCCAGGGGCTGCTGGGCAGGAATGGGCATTTGTAGGGGCCTCTGAGGGGTGTTTTGGGGGTTGAGATGGGGGACGGACAGGCTGCTATTCTGTACGCTGCTAATTCTTTTGCTCGAATGGCTTTTGGTTTTGCCGTTTAGGGGGGCGTCTGTCAGGCTTAAAGGAAACGTGATGCCTTAGCCGGTGAAAACAGTAAGCGCCTCTGTGTGAACCAGGCTCGGGAAACTACAAATCTGTACTGGTGCCAGGAAATAACGAATAACAAATAACTGCAGATGAACGGGAATTAAAAAATATATTATTTAGTTTGAAGCACGACAGGCTAATATGGATATATAACCCAATAAAAAACACTGTACAAGAAAAGACTCTGTCCCCATGAAGATATTTACAATGACTATAGGGAGAGTGACGACCAAAAGTTTGGAATGGCTGCTTCATGTCACATATACATAGATATGTTTTATTATTATAAGGTATTAAGGGTAGAGAATGATTGACAGTGTAATAGTATATGGCTGTAGAAGAGTGTAAAATGCTGTACATTGAGGCAATCCCGGGCTGGAGGTTAGGGAACCAGCCTTGTGACCGGAGGGTCGCTGGTTCGATTCCCTGAACTGACAGTAACGTCTGAGGTGCCCTTGAGCAAGGCACCTAACCCCCAACTGCTCCCCGGGCGCCGTGAATGGGCTGCCCACCTCTTTGGGTAAGTGTGCTCACTGCCTCCTAGTGTGTGTATTCACTAGTGAGTGTGTTTGTGGGTGTTTCACTTCACGGATGGGTTAAATGCGGAGGACTAAATTTCCCCACTGTGGGATCAATAAGGGAATTAAATCTAAATCTAAATTAAATCTAAAAAAATTTAAATCTAAATTATTATTATTATTAAACAACATGATTATAAAATAAAATGAAAATTAATATTGAAAGTAATTCTAATAAAATGTATATATATGCAAATATATATAAATGCATATACATATACATATATATATATATATATATATATATATATATATATATATATATGTATATGTATATATATATATATATATATATGTGTATATGTATATATATATATATATATATATATATATATATATATATATATATACATACACACACACACATACATACATATACATACATACACACACACACACACATATATATATAATAAAGTAGTATTAAAATTATATACAGACTGAAGCTCTAATCAAACATCTGTTAGAACAAATTTGATACCCTGATTGAACTTCTAATAAATGTAATACTCAGGGTGATGCAAAACTAAATGTAAAATTGAATGAGATTCTCATAAAATGAATTTTCAGAATTTTTTTTGTGTAATATTGTTACATATTGTACATATTTGTTACATATTTGTGAATATTGTGCAAATCATGTAAAAATATACTTATACTATAATAAAAACATATATACTTAACTATAATATATATACTATACTATACATATACTACAGTCTGGATTCCACGATGACATATTCTACTGTTAGAGCTATAGACCAGCCATTCCAAATTTTTGGTCAGTTCTAATGGACCATGGGCCTAATGGTCCAGCTAGCGTTGGGGCTGAAGGGAGAGTCTGACATGGATGGGGACGGTGAGGGGGACGTAGAAGGAGAGTGTGAGCTGGGGGAGGGAGATCTGGAGGAAAAGGGGCTGCGAGTGGGTGAGCCTCGTGGGCTCAAACCAAACCGGCGGACCACAGCCTTTAACTTTTTAAAGGGGCTGGAATCTTGTTTGTCCAAAAGTGCCCTGTGACTGCAGATGGAAGAAGAGCGCCAGAGGTTCAGGTCGAAGGAGTGGCGCCGTAAATCAGCCTCTGAAAAGGAGGAGGAGAGATTCCGGGACGGAGGGCAAAGATTCCCTTGACTACCGTTTTCATAAACGTCATCATCGAGCTCTTCATTGACATGTATAGGAAAGTGGGGCTGAGGAACGGTGAGGAGGTTACCGCTGGCGACTGAGTAAGAGCGCCTCTCTCTGGGCATCATTAGTCTTAGAGAACTTTCCGGAGCAGAGGAGGACAGATCAATTGGCTTATTTCCGGAGAGAAATTCCTGACTGGTGGCCATCCTCATTGGCTTTGAACTATTATCTACCCAGTCTTCATCTAGGTCTACGTCTACTCTACGGTACGGCGAATGCGAGCTTGACCGGGGTTTACACTCCGCGGCCCATGACCGACTGACCGGTTTATTGGCCGCTGGTCCAGGGCTACGGCCGCGGGACCTCTCCAGAGCCTGAATGTGTCGTATCTGCTGGTTGATCTCGCGCTCCAGAGCTTTGCTATCTTTGCTCTCTGAGATCTGGATGTGGGGAAGCGGCTGCTGGCGACCACGGTGCTGCTGATTCTGCCTTGTGGCTCTGGGGCGCCCGAGGGGCTGCTGGTTTTGGGGGGTGGGGCGGGGGAGGTTTTGGCTTGAGGAGGAGGAAGGCTTCAGCTTGTTTGCGTTGCGTACATGTCTCTGGTGCGGATGAGGGGAGTTGCTGTGGGCTCTCTGAAAGAATTGCAATTAAGAGTTTGGTTAACAGACGTGAAGAAGGAGGAGAACCAGCCAAACGTTTGGAGTTTTCGCATCTCACATGACACCAAACTATGAAATAAGACATATGGAATCATGCAGGGACCAGAAACGTCGTTAAAGCTTGTATGGTCAGCTTTTGTCGCCATATCTATGGATCAATTATTCAAGGGGCTCCAACACATGTTACTTAGAAATAAGACAAAATACTCTCAAGTACTGAAGCACAAGCCTTTAGACCACGGGTGTCCAGTGTCGAGGGTCTAGATCAATGGTGGTGTGGTTGCAGGGTTTCATTCAGAGTTCATACACATTTTTACCAATATATTTCCATTTATGACCTTTCCACGACCTTTCCATGACCTTTCCATGACCTTTCCATGACTCTGAGGCAAATTTTCATGACCGTTCTCTCTTTAAAATGTCTGTATGATTCAATGTCATGTAGACATGAAAAACAAGAACACCCACATCAAACAATATCACAGTTTGAATTATCTACATTCACAAAATGACTTCCTTTGGGATCCGTCCATCCATCCATCCACCTACCTACCTATCTTTCCCGCCACCTATATATTTAAAATGAAGCTTCTTTAGCAAGGCTAGCTACCACTGTCTCCCATATTCAAAACGTCATATGCTTTACTACACAGTGCACGTTTTGCACATCCCAGTTGCTGGTCTTTCTCAGGCCCTGCCTTATATTTGTCCAAATGAAGCCAGACATTATTAAATTGCCATTTCCCTGGCTTTGCACGAATATACATCTCGTCAAAGTAGCAACCTGCAGCTCAGGTCAGAGTCTAACCCCACATAGAGAGAATTAAGTGACATGACTAATCTGCCTGAACGTTAAAGTACTGTTTAATCCACATACATTTCTCAGTTGATTAACAAAACCATATATATATATATATATATATATAATATATATATATATATAATATATATATATATATATAGGGTTTATACATTCGTCGTCAAACAGCTGATCATGTGATCTCCTGCTTTGTCGGAATGAAACCCTGCACCCCTCTTTTAGATCATAGCACCTCCTCTTAAAGTACTACACAGTGTATTATAGACCCAGCAGTCCAGGTCCCTGTGGAAAAGAGAGTGTCCAGCTCAAGCATGTGCAGGATCATCCCACTGGACCTCCTCCACCAAAACACCAGGATACTTAAAACTCACCACAGGATACCTCAAACCCAACACTTCCATCTGATCTTATCGTAACTATGGAAGTATTATGTTTTAATAAATCTGTTACGGCAAAATTACATTAATTAAATAAAGTATTTAACATTTAATTTACATCAATTTGGTTAATACAGTGCAGAGGTTTGGATGCTCACCATGCTACAACAATAGAGTCCCTGGGCTAGACTCCTAACCCTACATTCGCCTGCCTCCGTAACATGACTAAACGTGTAAGTTGTTCTGGATAACATCGCCGGCTAAATTCCCAAGTGAGCATCATTTTAACCCAGTAATTCATCTACTAGACAACTACATATACAAATGAATCCTGCTGAATGAACCGAGCTTGAGTGTGGGAGCTCCTCAGGGTTACCTCTTTAGCCCAGGCAGGTTTTTCGCTGGGGTTCACCGGGTCCTTGTAATGATACAGTGGTCGTTTCTCTCCCGGTCTGGACTCCTGCTGTTGCTGTTGCTGTTGCTGTAGGGAAACGAGGTAGGCTCGTTCATGCTCGAGCTGCCGCTGCAGTCTCTCCGCCTGCCGCTGCTCCTCCAGCTGCTTCCGCTTGTACTCCTACAGACAGAGAGAGAGAGAGGTTGTGTTCATTGGTGAAAGTCCCAAAGCATAGAAGCATTCACCTGTGGCATGCAGCACCGTATGTAGATGGATAGTGGTGATGCAAGGCAATAACACACGTCACATAACACATACACAGTGCACTGAAGTCACGACACGTACACACAACACGTACACACATTAAGAACCACCTCTGCCCTATAGTTCAGGACCAGGTGGGGCTTCTACTTTCATAGTGTCCCTTCAAGAAAATCGCCCCACCTCCGATTGTGGGCTATTACTTTCGCTCTACCTCAGATTGGGGCTGCTACTTTCACAGTGTCCTTTCTCACTCCTGAAGGTGTCACCACTTGAGCCTCTCTGCTCGAGGATGCTCTAGCACTTTGGAGAATGTTGAGGTGGTCTAATCAGCTGGGAGAGGTGTTCAGGTAGCAGTTGAAGACATCAAGAAAATGGCCCCACCTCAGATTGTGGGTTGCTACTTTCAACCCACCTCCACTTTCGTCCCACCTCAGATTGGGGCTGCTACTGTCCCTTCTCGCTCCTGAAGGCGCCACCACCTTAATCTCTCTGCGCAATGATTGCTCCAGGACCTCTGAAGATGTTGAGGGGGTGGAGAGAGGTGTTCAGGTAGCAGCCGAAGACTTCAGGAAAATCGCCCCACCTCAGAATGTGTAGATCTGGGCCATGTTGTTTCGGTCAAGGGATTTCTGTGCAGCCCTTTCTGAGCATGTCGGCATGGTTTCTTCACGGAAAGCTCCATAGATGACTCTAATGGTGGCTCCACAGAAGGCTCCAGTGCCACCTCCACAGATGGCTCCAATACCGGCTTCACAGAAGGCTCAGATGCTAGCTTTAATGCAGTCCAAAATTACACCACGATAACAAAATCGCAAGTGTGTCTTTGGAAAGTGAAGTCAGAAGTGGGATATCCAAATGGGCCTTACAGTGGCTCCACAGAAGGCTCTAGTGCTAGCTTCATAGAAGGCTCTAGTGCTAGCTCCACAGAAGGCTCTAGTGGGGGCTATATGGAAAGCTCCAGTACCAGCTACATGGGTCACTGGAAGGCTTCAGTTCCGGCTCCACAGAGGACTCCAGTGCCAGCACCACAAAGGTCTCCAGTGTTGGCAGCACTGAGGGTTGCAATGACGACTTCATGGATAGCTCCAATGCCAGATTTGACAGATGGTTCCAGTCATACTCCATTGATAGCTCCGCCAATCTGCCACATAGGTCGCTCTAGTGCTGGCCCCAAAGCGGAATCCTGGTTTCACTCGCTCGTTCATTTGTCATTTCTGAGCTGTAGTTTGCTGTGAGTGTCAGGTATACAACATATAGCGTACACCAAGCAGTTTTAGGCCAAGAGAGATGCATGCTGGGGTGATGGACACCATTAATGGGTCAGGATCTGGGGGTGGGCATGCACTGGCACAGTTGGCAAAGAGTATGGGAAAGTACAGTAGGATGAAACGTTAGATCCATGGCTATGCGTTTACCAGCAGTAGTGCTTGCTCCTGAAGGAGCTGCTGCTGTAGGATCTCTAACTGTCTCTGCTCCTCCTCCAACTGCAGACGAATATACTCCTATACACCCAAAGCAGCACAGAGAAACAGAGAGCGAGAGAAAAGGAGAAAGAAGAGGCAGAAGTAGGTTAGTAAAGAGCTGACTTGAGTGAAGAACAGACTGAGGTGTGAGTTTGTTTTAGCACTCTGTGATTCCAGTGAATAAAAGACTAAATGTACTTGAGACAAAAAGTGAGAGGAAAAGAGGACAGAGACAAAGCGAGAAGACGTTTATCTCAGAGATCCGACACACCAAGTCAATAACACTAAACAATACAAACAAACCGATCTAGCTAAAGCCAGCTAGGCTAGCTTAGTGAAAGACAAACAAACTAGCCTAGCTAAAGACAACCTAATTAGCTTAGCTGAAAAACAAACAAACAAACTAGTCCAGCTAAACACAATCAAGCTAGCATAGCTAAAGACAAAAAAAGAAACTTAACTAAAGACAAACTAATTAGTCTAGCTGAAGACAAACAAACAAGCAAAACTAAAGACAAAAAATAGCTAAGCTAAAAACAAACAAACTAGCTGAACTAAAGACAACCTAATTACCCTAGCTAGAAACAAACTAGATGAACTAAAGACAACCTAATTAGCCTAGCTACAAACAAACTAGCCTTGCTAAAGAGAAACTATTTAGCCTAGCTAAAAACAAACAAACTAGCCTTTCTAAAGAGAAACTATTTAGCCTAGCTAAAAACAAACAAACTAGCCTTGCTAAAGATAAATTATTTAGCCTAGCTAAAAACAAACAAACTAGCTGAACTAAAGACAACCTAATTAGCCTAGCTAGAAACAAACTACATGAACTAAAGACAACCTAATTAGCCTAGCTAGAAACAAACTAGATGAACTAAAGACAACCTAATTAGCCTAGCTACAAACAAACTAGCCTTGCTAAAGAGAAACTATTTAGCCTAGCTAAAAACAAACAAACTAGCCTTGCTAAAGAGAAACTATTTAGCCTAGCTAAAAACAAACAAACTAGCCTTGCTAAAGAGAAATTATTTAGCCTAGCTAAAAACAAACAAACTAGCTGAACTAAAGACAACCTAATTAGCCTAGCTAAAAACAAACAAACTAGCCTTGCTAAAGAGAAACTATTTAGCCTAGCTAAAAACAAACTAGATAAACTAAAGACAACTTAATTAGCCTAGCTTAAAACAAACAAACTAGCCTTGCTAAAGAGAAGCTATTTAGCCTAGCTAAAAACAAACAAACTAGCCAAACTAAAGACAAAAATAACAAAATCAAACAAACAAACAAACAAACAAACAAACTAGTCCAGCTAAAGACAATCAAGCTAGCATAGTTAAAGACAAATCAGCATAGCTAAAGACAAACAAACTAGCCTAGCTAAATACATTCAACTAGCTTAGCTAAAGACAAACAAATTAGCCAACTGCTCTGCTTTCTGCCGCTGTCTTTGTCTTTCACACGGATTAGCTGGACTGAACAGCCAGTCAGAGAGCTCTCTCATCGCCAGGCTCCATCAGTCAGCTGAAGTGGTGCTAAAACAGCCGCCTTGTGACAAAAACTGCAGTCACTGTATAAGAAACAGTCCAGTCCAGTACCAGAGGGACACAGAGTCTTACTGAACAGAGGCAGTCAGATTCAGAGAGGGACGCCATGAGAGCATTACAGCACAAGAGAGACAGAGAAAAGTGAAGTGCTGCTGTGTGGCCATTAAGACACTCGGTTCCTGCAGCTTGTAGAAATGATTTTGGAGATCATACCGAACCGCAGTGTGGCATAATGAACCTTAAACCACCAATACAGAGATTCATTTACAGCTCCAACCTGAATCAATAAAAACATACACATAACCAACCAGAGCGTCTCCGCACGGTCAACAGCTCTCCGACTTCTCCGGATCATCAGAGACATACTCTCACACGCTCGCACTCGCACTCTCTCACACTCTCTCACGCTCACACTCTCTCACGCTCACGCTCCACACTCTCTCACGCTCATACTCCACACTCTCTCACACACACTCTCTCACACACACTCTCATACACACACTCTCATACACACACTCTCACACACACTCTCTCACTCACTCCCACACATACACACTCTATTCACTCACTCCCACATACACACACACACACACTCTCACACTCTCAGTCCACACGCACACTCTCACACACACACACCTCACACACACACACCTCACTCACACACACCTCACTCACACACACCTCACTCACACACACCTCACACACTCACTCTCACACACTCACTCTCACACACTCACTCTCACACACTCACTCTCACCTGTTCTCTCTCAGCCTGTCTCCTTTCCTCCTCATAACGTCGTCTATCCTGCTGCTTCCTCAGCTCATGTTCACGTCTCTGCTGCTGTGGTACACAGAGCAGACAGGTTTAAGACTCTGGTTTTATATCTTGTGCTCCACATTCACCATAACAGGGATTTACTAAGTGTAATCCAAAACCTAATCTTAACCTCAGGAAGCACAAGAAAGGGCGCTGCTCTTTCAGAGAAACAAAAAGGTGTCAGGAGCGTTTGTCCTGTCCATCTCCGATTTTATTAGAAAGTCAGTAAACATTCAGCCGGGTACCTCCTCCACTTTGCGTCTCTGCTCCTTCTGCTCCTCAATGCGCTTCTGCCTTTCCGCCAGTAGTTGGCGCTTGTGACCCTCATTCTGCTGCTCCTGCTGCTGTCTCCTCATGGCCTCAGAGCGCTCCCTATTGGCCAGCTGCAGCCGAAGGAAGTCCCGCCTTAGAGTGGACTCACCAGGGACATTAATGATGGAGCTGGAAGGACCAATCAGAAGAAGAGGACGTTAATAACGGAGCTGCAAATGACATGAGAATCATTATAGTACCTTAGTAAATGTGCTAATAAACTGGAAATGGAAGAATATTAAAATAACACCGTCAGTTCCCATCCACTCCATCAACAATATACATCAAACACCGTCACAGATACACCGCTAAACAGCACAGAACCTTAATGTGCTTCTTACGGAGCCACTCCTTGGTTATCCTGGCTGTGTGCTTTGGGTCATTGTCATGTTGGAAGACCCAGCCACGACCCATCTTCAATGCTCTGAGGGAAGGAGGTTGTTCCCCAAAATCTCGCAATACATGGCCCCGGTCATCCTCACCTTAATGCAGTGCAGTCGTCCTGTCCCATGTGCAGAAAAACACCCCCACAGCATGATGCTTCCACCCCCATGCTTCACAGTAGGGATGGTGTATTTGGGATGGTACTCATCATTCTCCGTCCTCCAAACACGGCGAGCGGAATTAAGACCATCTGACCACAGAGCTTTCTCACACATGACTCCTCTGGATCATCCCAAATGGTCATGGGCAAACTTCTTAAGAACGGGGCCTGGACGTGTGCTGATTTAAGCAGGGGAACCTTCCGTGCCATGCATGACTTTAAACTATGACGTCTTAGTGTATTACCCACAGTAACCTTGGAAACAGTGGTGCCAGCTCTCTTCAGGTCACTGACCAGCTCCTCCCGTGTAGTTCTGGGCTGATTCCTCACCTTTCTTAGGATCATTGATACGCCACGAGGTGAGATCTTGGCAATTGATGCCCCATATTTGTCTCCATTGATGAAAGGGGAATGACAGTCATGTTTAGCTTCTTCCATTTTCTAATAATTGCTCCAACAGTTGATCTTGTAAGAACTTGCAAAGTCGCAGGGTGTTCAAATACTTTTCCTCACTGTATATGTCTGTGTGTGTGTGTGTGTGTGTGTGTGTGTGTGTGATTGTGTGTGTGTAGTCTTGTGTGTGTAGCGTATGTATGTATGTTTGTGTGAGTGAGTGATGGTTGTATGTATTTGTGAGTGAGTGAGTGAGAGAGCGTTTCAGTACCTAGGTTCTCCAACATCATGTTCTTCTTCTTCCTCTTCACTCCCGCTGTACTCATACTCTGTCTCATCTGAAACAGCAGCACCAAATCAATTAGAGTCTCACAGCTAGAGGTGTGTTTGTGTGTGTGTGTGTGTGTGTGTTGCATGATGACTTTTCCTCTGATTATGTACATTTTTTTTGGGGGGGGGGGTAAATGTGTGATAGTTTCTACAGTTCTATTTAACCATAGAATCAGTAAATAATAATAATAATAATCCTAATAGTGAAAGCTCTCAGAACCGGAAAAATAACTATTCTTAGTCCTAGCTGGAACGAGGCCTCAGAACCCGTATGTACACACTGGGTGTAAGTGTGCTGACATACCGAGCATCAAATACCCTCCCTAATGCTACCACCTCAAGTACTGTAGGTCAGTAAACAGAGCGAGGACAAAACACAAGACCAAACAGCAGTTACTTCGTCACCCAGGATTCCATGGGGCAGCGATTCTTAACCCTGGTCATGGAGACACCCTGCCCTGTGCACTTCAGTGGGGGCCCTGCTTTAACAGCCGCCCCCTGCAGCTCTGAAAGGGCTTGTAAATCAGCTGAGAAGTTGAATCAGGTGTGTTAGGAGAGGAGGAGGCACTAACGTGCAGGGCAGGGTGCCTCCAGCACCTGGGTTATGAAACACTGCTCTAAGGGCAGATTCTGAACAGAGAAAACAAATACCTCCGCAGCTATGCAGGTCCTCCTGCTGTGTGGCTGTACTCTGTCTACTGAGCGCACTGTTGTTTTGAAGTGTTATGAAACCAGTAGTGGAGAAGTTCTTGGGTGGAGTTGATGTTGGAGCGACTTGATAATCAACATGAATTATGTATTAGGATTATTTATTATGATTTTGTACATGGTTTATTTATTATCATTCCCACCGTGTCCTATGTAACAGACTGCTCACTGCATACTGATGCAGCATATGTCAGCTTACACATACATAATTAATATATAGTTAATTATATATTATTATATTATCACATATAATATAATTGCACAGTGCACTGTTTTATCATATGTGCTATATACACACACACAGTATGCATATATATATATATATATATATATATATATATATATATATATATATAAAATTTTATAATAATATATATAATAATATATAAGAGATATATATTATTATATTATATTATAATATATATATATAATATATATATATATATACAAATATAGTTGATTATATATATATTATATATATATATTATATATAGATTATATATATATATATATATATAAATATTATATATATAATATTTATATTATTATTTATATTATTAGATATAACATTTTAATTTCATATCTAAAATTATATAATACTTTTATAATAATATGTATAATAATATAAATATTATATATATATATAATAATATAAATATTATATATATATATATATATAATATTTATATTATTATAAATATTATATAAATATTATATAATAATATAATAATTTATATCAAAAATAAAATAATAAAAAATAATAAAAATATAAATATTATTATAAAATTATTATATAATTTTAGATATGAAATTAACTTTTTTGCATTGGTGCATTGATATTATATTTTATTCTAAATTGTAGACATTATTATTTATTTATATATATATGTATATATAATTTTTTTGGACATAGTTTGCATTGCTCATGTCCAAACGTGAGAGAAGCCAGGTCGGAATCAGACACACAGCCTCAACCAGCTGCCTCTGCTATAAACATGAACACATTAATGTTCAGCAGGACACAGGACTGGACATGCGTATTTCTGATGTAGCGTATGGCTCCTCTAATCCGCCGGAGGCTGAGAGCATCACACAGGCCGTATTGGCCAGAAACCAAAGAACGCTAATAGGAAACTGTCGACTGCAATAATGCTGCAGTGGCAGTGTGAGAGAGTGGGTCATTTAGAGAGAGGGAGCATGTCTGAAATACAGATCTCCACTCTCTCCTTCCTGTGTTTACTGCTGCTGGACAGCGGCCACTGAAACACAGCCGAGGCTGTCGCATTCACTTAGCGTCCACACGTACAGCCACAGCTAAACAGCCCAGCTCCTACTGGCAGAGGTTCCCAACCCCCGGAAACCTTAGCTGGTTAGATACCACAAAGTGGCAGCGGGTGAGCCAACTTCTAAAATCCTGTCTGTGGTGAATATCCAGGTAATAATAAGGCATTATATTATTTATTAAGACTTCCCATTAAAACATTCAGAACCTAATTTTATGTCACTTTAATGAGTCTCTATGGCCATATTCATAAGAGATGATTACAACATGAAGAACGGCCCATGTTTATTCTAGTAGGGGAGCTGGAACCCCCCGACAGCCCGCTGACAGAGCTCGTCCTATGAAGTCTGTAGGTGTAAGAAGACCGAACAGTAGTAGCTTAGCTGGCACTGACAGCACATACCGACGGAATGTCAAAACAGTAGCTGCGTTTGGGAATACTGCCTATTCTACATTCTGTGCTGAGTGCGAGTGGGGCGTCGTCCTGACCTTTCTCTCCTCTCTTCTTCTTGGTGCGGTCGATGTGGTCTTTGAGCTGGATGCGGATCTGGCGCTCGTTCTGCAGGTCGCAGAGGAAGGGATGCTTGAGCAGACGTTCTGTGCTCGGCCTCTGAGTGTGATTCTTCACCAAACAGCTCTCGATGAATGACTGGAACTTCTTAGACCTGCCGGAGAACCGCAGAGAGAACCAGAGAACCTCAGTGAAACACGGCACTTAGTCTCTGAGTGAGGTGTGTACGTTAAAGGGGCTGCATAAAACACGAAGGATCGCTTTTCCTTTTGAACTTTTAAACTAGTTCTAATGAAAAAGAAAACAAACAGAACGTCATGCAATATTTACATCTAATGCAGTCAGGAAGTAGGCGGCTACTCATCTATAAACAAACAAATAAATAAAATACAGAAATCCATAACTAAACTAAATATAAGTAGGTGGGTGTTCACCAAGTAAATAATACATAACTGCCTACATAAAAAACTCACTAGATAAATAAACACATAACTATGTGAATAAAAATACTTACTGAATACATAAATACCTAAATAAAAACCTACCTAATTAAAAACTTACTAAATAAATGATTACATAACCACCTAAATAAAAAAACAAAATACATAATTAACTAAATAACAAACTAAATACATAACTAACTACCTAATTAGTGATTTAAATAAATAAATAATAAAATAAATAGTTTATTGGTACATTGCACAATGATTTATATGCATTATAAAAAATTCAGTTATTTAACACCAATCAAAATTCAGACAAAAGTTGAAAACACTGTTGCAAGTCTGATCTGGTTCCCAAGTGAACGGTATAAAATTACTGTAATCTGGTGGTACTGAACAACTACACAGCTTTCAGTTCATCAGTAGGGAGCTGTAAAAGGATTTGGATATGGATACGTGTTCAGAACGTTCATTTGAAAACGATTATAAATGTGTGATTTCAGAAGATTGTTTATTTTATATTGTATATAAAATTGTGTTGTTTTCAACAAACAAATAGAAATAAAATAATAAAATCTCCACAGAGAGAGGAGCAGAAGCACACATCACAAGTCTGGATGAAATATGTGTTTAGTCAGGATAAATTAAATCTTATAAGATGTGTCAGACCAGGTGAAGAAGATCAAAAGCCTCAAGACAGACAAGAGAGACAACGACAACCTCACCATTTCTTGGACTTGAGTTTAGGTGCAGGACTCCGGGGGATCAGGAACAAGGCCCTCATTGGGTGCATATCACACAGAGCTGAGAGAGGGAGAGGAAGAGAGGGAGGGAGAGAGAGGGGGAGAAAGAGAGGGAGAGAGAGAGGGAGAGGTACAGGGAGAGAGAGAGAGAGAGAGAGAGAGAGAGAGAGAGAGAGAGAGAGAGAGAGAGAGAGAGAGAGAGAGAGAGAGAGAGAGAGAGAGAGAGAGAGAGAGAGAGAGAGAGAGAGAGAAAGAGTTGAGTGCAAGTGTATGTCTTTTTTGACGTATGTTCAGGCATATATTCCTTTCTATGTTTAGGTACATGTAGGTGTAAATGCTGGAGTATGTTCAGGTGCGTGAAGGTGCATGTTACACAGGTGTGTGCAGGTGCACGTTCAGGTGCATGTTCAGGTATGTGCAGGTGCATGTTACACAGGTGCGTGCAGGTGTATGTTCAGGTGCGTGCAGGTGCATGTTCAGGTACGTGAACCTGCATGTTCAGGTACGTGCAGGTGCATGTTCAGGTACGTGTAGGTGTATGTTAAACAGGTGCGTGCAGGTGTATGTTCAGGTGTATGTTCAGGTGCATGTTCAGGTGCATGTCAGACAGGTGTGTGTTCTACTTACGTGGGGCTCCCTCTGCCATCTCCATGGCCGTGATTCCAAGTGACCACAGATCGCTCTGAAAGACCAACAACAAACATTTGCAAAAACAGGGTATTTGATGAACCTCCCGCTCGTGGCACTGACGCTGTGTTGTATGGTTTGATTCCTTTCTACTGTTCACACCTCACACTCGCTACCACACAAACGCCTGGGTAACACAGTAACACAGCCACTGCTGCTGGGGACTGTACATTTGCGTTGTTGTCCTGTGGTGTTCGGTTGTGGTTGTCTGCTGCTGTGTTGTATTGAATGTGGTGCTGCAGTTCTGCAGGAGCTGTTAGAGAATGTTCTGTTCCTTCCTCAACGCCTGGCGTCACTGAGCAATGACAGATTTGGCTCGACTGTTCTAGGCATGGTTCTTTGTTCTTGGTATAGAGTGATCAAACAGGTCTTGGTGTGATCTGTCAGTTCTAGGTTTGATTTTGTTCTTGGTATGGTTTGTTGTCAGTGTGATATTCTGGTCCTCTGTGTGGTTCGGCAGTCCTTGGTATAATCTGGCATCTCTTGGTTCTTGGCATCTCTTGGTTACTTGGTTTGATTTGGCAGTTATTGGTTTATTATCTCAGCTACGTATCATTTGAGAGTTTCTGGAATAATTTGGTAGTTATTAATAATGACTTAGTTTGTTATTTATTTTAATAGAATTCTTCAATTCTTCACATTATTTGGCAGTTTTTGGTATAATTTGGCATTTCATGGTATCACTGGTTAAAAAGAGTGTGTGTGTGAGAGTGTGTGTCTGTGTGTGTGTGTGTGTGAGAGTGTGTGTGTGTGTGTGTGTGTGTGTACGTGTGTGTGTGTGTGTGTGAGTGTGTGTGTGTGTGTGTGTATATGTGTGTGTGTGTGTGTGTGTGTGTGTGTGTGTGTGTGTGTGAGTGTGTGTGTGTGTGTGTGTGTATGTGTGTGTGTGTGTGTTGTGTGTGTGTGTGTTGTGTGTGTGGTGTGTGTGTGTGTGTGTGTGTGTGTGTATGTGTGTGTGTGTGTGTGTGTGTGTGTGTGTGTGTGTGTGTGTGTGTGTGTGTGTGTGTGAGTGTGTGTGTGTGTGTGTGTGTGTGTGTGTGTGTGTATGTGTGAGAGGGAAAGTGTTCTATGTCTAGTAGCCTAAGGAAAAAGAAAAAGAAAACAAACCAAAAAAAAAACAAATAATGCTGGCACTGTGACAAAATATTCAGTGTGACAACAAACATGTGTGTATGATCCCCCGGTACAGGGTGGGCATTCGTGAAACTGATTGTGTGTGTTTACATGTGTGTGTGTGAAGTAAGAGTGATGTGGTGTTTGTGTGTGTGTGAGCTGTGTATTGTCTCAAATGTGTGTGTGTTGAGGTGTGAAATGTAAGAGTGACAAATGTGCTGTGTGTGTGTGTGTGTGAGTGAGTCTGTGTGTTCGTGTGTGCGTATGTCATGTCCCTCCCTGAAAAAAGGAAAGAGGGAGCAGTGTTCTATGTCTAGTAGCCTAAGGAAAAAGAAAAAGAAAACAAACCAAAAAAAAAACAAATAATGCTGGCACTGTGACAAAATATTCAGCAGCCAGACAACAACATTTCACACAACCTGATCCCCGGTACAGGGTGGGCATTCGCAAGAAACTGATTACAAAACGAGTATGGTTACATTGTGCGTCTGAAGGCACAGAGATGGACACTTTGTCCCCATGCGGTTCCGCGCGGCGCTTAACTCGTCAATTGTCTCAAATAACTTAATCTACATGTGGTTAGCCTGTAAGTAGTTTGAGGTACAACCAGTGAAACGCAGAAGTGTGGTACACAGTAAATCAGTAACAGCTCTCAGCCTGAGAGTCTATCAACAGCCTCTTTGTCTTTCTCCTATAAACCAGTGTCATACAATCCCTCCCTGAAAAAACAAGATGCAGCAGACTTTCATAACACATAACTCACATAGCATAACCTGAAATACTACTTCCAGAGAAGAGACACCTGTAAAACCCAATTACTCTCATTAACTTGGATTAGCAGGTGCTGACATGTTCTCTCTCACGGCAGAGGCTCCCGCTCCAGGCCTTTCACCCGAAACATCTGTTGGCCCTCCGCAAAACTGCAGCGCTTACGGCATGCCTGTCGTTAACTGAGCCACCTAACTGGTCAGAGGAGGTTACTGTGCTTCTGAGCTCGCCCCTCCAGAGGAGGTTCTAGGGGTGTTTTGACGTGTGCAATAACAAGTTGATTGCATCATAAAATCGAATGGTAGCTGGGTTATGTTTATGATATTTATGATATTGCATGCATATACCATCATCTGATTGTGGCCTCAGGCTCTCTCAAATGAAGGCATTCAGTGCTCTTTGGGTTTAGTGAAGGCTCCCAATGCGGTTCTGAAGCAGGAACCTTGGAACCTGAACGTATTTAACTCAGTAAGTGTAATGCGTTAGTGTACTCTAAGTAGTGTGTTGGTGTACAGTAACTCAGTAAGTGTAATGTGTTAGTGTGCTGTAAGTAGTGTGCTGGTGTACAGTAACTCAGTAAGTGTAATGTGTACAGTAGTCAGTACTGTAAAGTAGTGTGTTGGTGTTGGTGTACATGAACTCAGTAAGTGTAATGTGTTAGTGTGCTGTAAGTAGTGTGTTGGTGTACATGAACTCAGTAAGTGTAATGTGTTAGTGTGCTGTAAGTAGCGTGTTGGTGTACAGTAACTCAGTTAGTGTAATGTGTTAGTGTGCTGTAAGTAGCGTGTTGGTGTACAGTAACTCAGTAAGTGTAATGTGTTAGTGTGCTGTAAGTAGCGTGTTGGTGTACAGTAACTCAGTAAGTGTAAGTGCTGTAATGTGTTAGTGTGCTGTAAGTAAGCGTGTTGGTGTACAGTAACTCAGTAACTCAGTGTAATGTGTTAGTGTGCTGTAAGTAGCGTGTTGGTGTACAGTAACTCAGTAAGTGTAATGTGTTAGTGTGCTGTAAGTAGTGTGTTGGTGTACAGTAACTCAGTAAGTGTAATGCGTTAGTGTGCTGTAAGTAGTGTGTTGGTGTACAGTAACTCAGTAAGTGTAATGTGTTAGTGTACTGTAAGTAGTGTGATGGTGTACAGTAACTCAGTAAGTGTAATGTGTTAGTGTGCTGTAAGTATGTACAGTAAACTCAGTAAGTGTATGTGTGTGCTGTAAGTAGTGTGTGATGTACAGTAGCGTGTTTGGTGTACACGTAAACTCAGTAAGTGTAATGCGTTAGTGTACTGTAAGTAGGGTGTTGGTGTGCAGTAACTCAGTAAGTGTAATGTGTTAGAGTGCTGTAAGTAGTGTGTTGGTGTACAGTAACTCAGTAAGTGTGTAAATGTGTTAGTGTGCTCAGTAAGTGTAAGTAGTGTGTTGGTGTGTACAGTAACTCAGTAAGTGTAATGTGTTAGTGTGTGCGTAAGTAGTGTGCTGTAAGTAAGTGTAATGTGTTAGTGTGTGTTGGTGTGCAGTAACTCAGTAAGTGTAATGTGTTAGTGTGCTGTAAGTAGTGTGTTGGTGTACAGTAACTCAGTAAGTGTAATGCGTTAGTGTACTGTAAGTAGTGTGTTGGTGTACAGTAACTCAGTAACTTATCAGACCCAACTCTAGCAAAGTACTTAACAAAGGACTGCTTAACCTCAAAAACCTGCCTCGAAGGCAACTGTTATGTTAACAGAAGTCGAGAGAGCAAAACAGAAAGTCAGACGGACAGCAAGCACTTAACCACAACACACTTAAAAACAGGTCTATAGAGGAACGCTGAAGTGACAGTGACAGACTTTACCCTGAAAGCACCCAACATTGTCCAGCTGTGATCCACCTGTCCAATGACGCTCAGAGAGCAAACAAGCAGAGTGTTCTAAGAGGTCGAGAGCTAAACAGCGAAGTGTGGATCTCCTATTAATGAATATTGTGCTAGTTGATACCCACACTTGTGTGCGATGTTAATAAAATGAAGTACTCTAATAATAATAATAATAATTATATTAATAATAATAATAATGATATTAATAATAATAAGCACTACTATGGGTGGGATAGAAGTAAAACTGTTAAAGTCTAATGGTATGCAATGAAAACAAAGTGACTATGTAAAGTATACTGCCTTGAAAGTATCATTATCATGGAGAGTGTATGTGCAATAGTAAAAACACAGAGCATAAATATTACGCAGGAGAACAGTGCAGCTGTGCATTTCCACATTCACAAGTCATCTAAAACCGTCCAATCAGAAAGCCAGATGACAGTAACAGGTAGCTGTACACTGTAAACAACAGTCACGAAGGGTTAGCTAAAAGAGCTAAGTGAGTAAAGGTGACCGGACAGTATATGAAATATTCATTTGCAATGTGACCAGAATATCAAGTAGTATCACATTACATTGACAATAAGCATCTGAGAAATCGGACACATGCTGTCAGTCAGGTCAGGCAGACTGTACTGACATTACAGGTCCACTGTGCAAAGTCTTTGAGCCTAAAGGTGAGCGTACCGGCATACCAGGCCAATTTCCAATTAGGGCTTATTATGGAATTAGGATTATACAACTTTTGACCTAAACATTACTGGCAAAGCATTTCTAGCTTGTTTGCTTTGTAAAACCGCCTGTCCACACCAGAGTTTCACTTTCAGCCTCGTAACCGGACAGTAATCCTTCAGAAAGATGGAAGAGCAGTCTACACTATCAGCTATATACCAAACATACACTGAAACCCAACACCAGCAGGTGTCCAGGCCAGACAAACTGGCTAATGGACAGTTTTAACCCACAGACTCCTGAACAAGCTGTGAGCCTTTCACCAATACCACTGCACTCTGACACTTTATATTATTATTATTATTATTATTATTATATTTAAAAGATCGCTGCTATGGACAATATCAGTCACTTTAAACAACAGACACATATACAGCTCTGGAAATAAATAAGATGAGCACTCCAGTTTCTTCCTAAATCAGCATCTCCACATGTACAGCAGGTTCTCAGTGAGGAACCGAAGGTTGGGTTCTAGCTTTACTGGCAGATACAGTGAGCGTCTGGTTTATAAGAACAAGGTCCAGCAGCAAACACACAGGACAACACAGCTACAGACTGGCAGAGGGCCAAACCCACTCTCTACTGACCGTGATGAGCGCCACCTCATTCCAATGTCCCTTACCCATCGTAAGATGACCTCAGGTGACCTACAGAGAGACTGGCGAGCGGTGGCTAGGGTGAAACGCACAGCAAGCATGGTTCTAAAAACAGGCTTCTGGAGGTCATTAGTGATTTTCTAAATACACAGATCTAATACGATATCTGATCTGGAGTTTGGGAGACAT
This sequence comes from Prochilodus magdalenae, assembly GCA_024036415.1. Taxonomy (NCBI): domain Eukaryota; kingdom Metazoa; phylum Chordata; class Actinopteri; order Characiformes; family Prochilodontidae; genus Prochilodus; species Prochilodus magdalenae. The sequence continues at coordinate 52,993 of JAMWET010003298.1, forward strand.
GGTTCAAGTAGTGTAGAGAATAAAACAAAACTGAGGAATTCTGGTCCAACACAAACCCAGAACCTGCACACCTAGAGACACTGATCATTCTGAGGTGGTCTCTTACATTTTTACCCCTCCTGTCTTTGTATATTCAGTATTTGTAATGATGTAATAAATATCTTTCTTATAGCTCTTTATTTTAATATATTTATTTAGCACGTATATTAATGCGCTCGTGCTGTAGCGTATGAAGCTGAGCCTCACCACAGGCATTTCAATGCATTCATGTCCTGATATGTTGAGCAAATGACAAATAAACCTGAAACTTAAAACTTATACGGATACTGAAGCGTATACGGACATTACAGCTCCATTGTAGAAACTCAGTGAACCCAAACCTGAGTATACCTGCAATGCAATTTTCAGTTAAGGCTAATTACTGAATTACTTATACCCCATTACAGCTTATAACCCAAATATTTCTGGCCAAAAATAATTCTAGCCTGTCTACTAGATAGAAGAAGCTGTTACACCAGACATTTCTCAAACTCGGTCTCTTATTAGACTGTTCAGTGGGCTACTATGCGATTTGGGACACAGCAAAAGTAGCACAGCAGAAATGCTATGTTATTAATACAGCAACATCTGTGATAAAATCAAGGCAGTGGGATTAGGTATACTGGTGAATATGCTTTAAATGGTTTCTCAAAGGAGAACATTCCCCAGTAAAACTCGTCTTTTCCAGGCCGGTTCTGACTTTATTATCTCATAACAAACCGCCTCTGAGAAATCGGCTTAATAGACTGTACTACAATAACAGCACGGCTGTAGAGAGGCACTGAACCACAGCTGAGCACACCTTTACAATTAGGACTAATCTTTCAATTATTTACACCCCATTACAGCAAAACGTTCTCTAGATAAAACCAACTCTTCACACCAGACTTTCCTCAGATCCGCCCCTTTACAGACAGTGAAGCCTCACCAAGCTCAAAACAAGGTGCAGGGCTTCCGGCTAAATACTGAACATACACTGACACCCAACTGCAGTAGTTATCAGGGTGTGTCAGAAGAGCCAGAAAAGCACACACTCTAATTTCTGGAGTCCTGTAGTTAAAAAACGGCCAGATCTTCCAGATTAGTGAAGATATACGTTCAGAAGTCACCCACTACAGACAACCTCCGGAAGAAACCTGCTGCTAACAAATCAGCCCAACGCTGCAAGACTAATATCTGCAAAATGACAAACACTAATGGTGGGCCCTGAACCAACACAGGAACCTCACTTGTGAGCAAACACTTGTGGGTTCTGCACACTTCACATATACCGAACATAAAGCACGTTACACTACCATTCATCAGGTGAGACACGGCTACTCATAACAGGTTCTCCTTGTTTATGTTTACCCTACTGCTATATTTCAGAATTAAAGTGAAAACTATGAAATAGCACTTATGGAATTATACAGTCCATCTTAAAAACTCCATACTGGAACTTTACAGGAGGATAAAACAGACTTCTTAACCTGCAGTGGGGGATTATAAATCAATGTTGGCAATTTTGGATTTTAGCAATTTTGGTCCATCATGAATATTCATTAAACTGAAAGGAGAACTTTTACACTGTGCAGAAAAAGAGGTAAAAGTTTTTTTGGGCAACTAAATATATATTATAGGTGGAGATATGGAGAAATATCATACTGTGGTACATCCAGAGTATATGTGGTATATCAGGGTATGTACTGTTTCAGACGCATTAGCTGGAGCTGTTAAGTGTGAGCCTGTAGAGTCACCAACATCATTCATTTAGCTGGGTGTGTCTAAACGTTTGACTGGCAGTTCCGTTTCTTTTAATATATGAACTCTAATTACGGCAATTTATTCTTCATTATATCATTATACTGATTTATTATATCAGTTTACTTTTATCTTGAAATAATAAACTTATAATAAAACAAAAATGGAACCAACCAAAATAATTTACCAAATATTTTTGTGATACTGAACATATTGTAACTATAAAGCA
>JAMWET010003298.1:57500-65000 GCA_024036415.1 Prochilodus magdalenae
TGTGCTCCACACAGAGGAATTTGTATTCCTCATTTAATCCATCCGGAAAAGTGAAACACACACACACACACACACACACACACACACACACACACACACACACACACACACACACACACACATGGGCGTTAGGTGCTTTGCCTTTGTCAAGGCAATCAGCAACCCTCTGGTTACAAGAGGACACACCCACACACACACACACACACACACACACACGAAAGCTCACACACACTAGTGAACACACGCACTAGTGAACAAACACACTAGTGAACAAACACACACACACACACACACACACACACACACACACACATATACATACATACATATACACCAGTTAACACACACACTAGTGAACACACACACACACACACACGAGAAAGCACACACACATACACTAGTGAACACACACACTAGTGAACACACACTAGTGAACACACACACGAGAAAGCACACAGACATACACTAGTGAACACACACACACACACACACAAGAAAGCACACAGACATACACTAGTAAACACACACACTAGTGAACACACACACACACACACACACTAGTGAACACACACACAGACACGAGAAAGCACACAGACATACACTAGTAAATACACACTCTAGTGAACACACACACACACAAGAAAGCACACATACACTAGTAAACACACACACTAGTGAACACACACACACACACACAGACACACACACACACACACACACACACACATAAGGGGGCAGTGACCTTGCTTGCCTACAGCCCTATCCATGCCACCCTGGGAGCTGTTGGGGATTAGGTGCCTTGCTCAAGAGCACGTCAGTCATTACTGTCGGTTTAGGGAATCGTTATTCACAAGGCTGGCTCCCTAACCTCCAGCCCATGCCTGCACCATAGAGAGACAAGCCAGCCAGGAGTCAAACTTAGAATCTTCTGATCCACAGATGCACCACTGGCTCCCTCGGGTGATTTGAACAGCAGCTGACCAAAACACATATACTATTATGATGGGGTGTATTTGATTCCGTCATTCAGACACTGGTGCACTTTGCCGTCTAAGCGTGTCATTACATTACATGAGACGTGAGGAGGGAAAGCAGGATCTGCTCCCATGTCAAACACGCAAGCGTTTAATAAACACAGCTTCCATCATTCTCCAATCTTCTCATGTTTTCTGCATCATTTAACCGTGACTGCAGCCCCTATATTCAGCCATCCTGCAATCTCATCTTCTGAGTTGCATATCCTTCAGTCTCAGCCTACCCCAACACTTGCTTTACCCCAGCACTGCCATGGATGGCAAGGCTAGTTTACTAATAGTGGTGCTTCTCCAAACTAAATCAGCCCTACCGCACATTGGTTGGAATGGCTGAATGGATCATATGATTACAGAGAGCTCCATTATTGAAACAGTAGAAGCCATATCGCCCCCTACACTTCCTGTAGTGTATTACAGTCTGTCAGAATGACTGTATAGATCATATGAACATTATAGCGCACTTTATTAATAAAACAGTAGAAGTCATATCGCCCCCTACACTTCCTGTAGTGTATTACAGTCTGTCAGAATGACTGTATAGATCATATGAACATTATAGCGCACTTTATTAATAAAACAGTAGAAGTCATATCGCCCCGTACACTCCCTGTAGTGTATTACAGTCTGTCAGAATTACTGTATGGAAAAAACATATGAACATTATAGAACCCTAAAGAAACAGAGTAGAAGTCATATCGCCCCGTACCACTACCCTGTAACATTACACAGAATGACTGTATGGATCATATGAACATTACAGGGCACTTTATTAATAAAACAGTAGAAGTCATATCGCCCCCTACACTTCCTGTAGTGTATTACAGTCTGTCAGAATGACTGTATGGATCATATGAACATTACAGAGCACTTTATTAATAAAACAGTAGAAGTCATATCGCCCCCTACACTTTCTGTAGTGTATTACAGTCTGTCAGAATGACTGTGTGAATCATATCAACATTATAGAGCCCTTTATTAATAAAACAGTAGAAGTAATATCGCCCCCTACACTCCCTGTAGTGTATTACAGTCTGTCAGAATGACTGTATGGATCATATGAACATTACAGGGCACTTTATTAATAAAACAGTAGAAGTCATACCGCCTCCTACACTTCCTGTAGTGTATTACACTTTGTCAGATCATATAAAAATGTATAGATATATAAATATAGATTTTGGTTTCAGAGAATGGCATAGGTATTACAGTGCACACTAAAAATAAAAGCAGGCCGTTATCAGACCATCATGCGTTTCTGCATGAGTTACTTCTCTGTATTTATAGCTGATGTTCATATCCTGTCTGCAGTCTGTAGAAAAAAGGAAGAGTGAAATCATTTTCAGACAGTTGCCTGTGTGCATGTGTGATTTGGTCCGCTGACATTAACCATCACGAGTGATCCATGACTAAGCATGAGCAGTTTTGGAGAAGCGATGAGGTACGGGTAAAATGCTTGTTAGTTCACATTTTGGTGACTCAGATTTCACAGATATGCTAAACACGGTCCATAAGGCTGGGAAAGGAATCCAATCCAACCGAACACCATGTTGTGACCTCACAACCACATACTGTATGTCTGACAGTCTAGTGCACTCCGTTAAGTGTCCAAGGTAGTCATGTTGAATTGTCCACAATGTACAGAGCGATTTATAGACTCACACTGTACTAAAGCGCTCCGTCTGACTGACATTACGCAACAGGAGCGCTCACACTGCATATGAAACGCAGCCCATACAGACAGCTCAGCTCTGTCTACAGACAATTTCCAATAAAGATGCTTCACTCAAAACAACACGCTGCGCATCTGCGTACTGAGCAACCACACTGGCTGTATCTCAAATAAGTCCCAGCTCCCTACTTAGTGCACCATGTAGGATAAGTGGCACCTGCAACCACCAACAGGGATTCCTACGTCTAAGAGCCATTTGGGATTCAGTCATGTGTACACAATTCCATACAGGACTAATGTCCCAGTGTAGACGCCATATCTCACACAGTGCACTACTAATTGATAATTTGGGATACAGCCGCTGACAAACCAACCGTGCTACCACAGCTTCGCTAACTTTACTACACTGCACTGAAACTGAAAACCAGCCAAACTACAGCGACAACATAAACATCACTGTAGTACAGTCTGCATATACAGAGGCTGGCACTGCCAATGTCGACTCTTTACCCTCCCGTTCACGTGGGCGCAGTTGCGTAGCAGCCGTAGCCGTGAGTGTTTGTATGTGGTTTTGGGAGTGACTGGTTTGGGAGAAATCGGGTTATGAGATCAGCTTAAACTTGAGACAAGCAGTGGCATGTCAGAAAGTCATCTGATCATCCGACTGCTTAGTCAGATCTTGTTTGGGCAGTTACTTGGACATCGCTTCCCCTCTCACATGGCAAACGATGGGCGATGAAACTGAAATAATGAAATTCGGCCCAATAATGAAATTCAATCCGTGCCGACAATATCGGGTTTAAAATATGGGCTTGCTTGGTTTTGTGTCTTCTTTAACTTCAGATTGAATATTTTACACACATACATATAAATATATATACACACATATATATATATATATATATATATATATACACATATACACACACACACACACACACTCATACATATACACACACACACACATACATATACACACGCACACATACACAAATATATATACATACATATATGTGTGTGTGTGTGTGTATGAGTATGTGTATATATATATATATATATATATATATATAATGTATGAATTATATAATGTATGTAATTTTGAATATGTGTGTGTGTGTCATGTGTATGATGGTTCTGTTTATGTGTGTGTATGATTATATATGATTAATATATGTACTCTATATATATATAATATATATATATATATATATATAGTTATATATTGACTATTATATATATATATATATACACTTTTTTATCTAGTGTTATTATTATTATTGGTATTATTATTGTTGTTTTGTTGTTGTTGTTATTATTATTATTATTATTATTATTATTGTTATTATGATTATTATTATTACGATTACTTTTATTTTTTTTTTATCTAGTGTTATTATTATTATTGGTATTTTTATTATTTCTTATTATTGTTGTTGTTATTATTAATAATAATAATACAAATGTATACAATAAAACCATGGCAGATATATATATACATACATACATACATACATATTTTTGAATCCAAACCACAATTAAAATGTAACTAATATATTTTTATTAAGAATGTTTTAAATTACAACCAAAAATAAGAAATAGCTTCTAATGGTTTAAGGGTTTCGGCAGGGCTAAAGGGTAATAACTCTCCAGGTCTCATTCAGGGGTGCACTGACTCAAACTGTGAAGCTAATCCCAAAACAAAATGACACCTTCCCCGAAACTACATTCACATAAACCATCAAATAAAAACAAACTTAATACATAAACCCCCAAATACTCTTTACAGAACACATCCGAGTCCGACATACATGAAACCAGGACCCGAAACCCAGTCCGGGCCGGCTAGCGAGCTCTGGGATGTACTCACCCACAGCTGGTCATCCATGCCGGGCGGGTTTTTCTTGATGAACGCTCCATAGTAGGTGGCGATGTTGCGATGGTGTGAATATTTCTTCAGCATGTTTATCTCTGCTTTAATCTCCTCCTCTTCATCCTGAGGAGGGGGACAGCAGACACATACACTCAAAAAATTTTAATGCATAAAATATTTCACCCTGTGCCTTCAGTTTCAGCACTGGAGCTAGAAGGCTAATGCAGCTAACAAGCTACAGAAGCTTATACACCACCCATTAGCATCTACCAGAAAGCCTGATACTAGATTACTGATACTAGGTTTAAGTATTTTGAACCATGTTTATAGATAACAGTGTCGCGGCATGGCTACTACAATACCGGAATTCTGATATTTAATACCAAACATTCCAAAAAAGAATCTCTTTATTTCTATTCGTCATAAACGACTTTCCTGTATGTGTAAACATTTCTGGAATTTCAGCCTGATCTGTAATACACCAAACCGAAAGAGGAGAACTGCAATCACAAAGTCAGACAGAGATGTGAGTCAGACGAGCATGTGTGGTGATTGTTCTCTCAGCAGCAGTGATGGTGGAGAGTCAGAGTGCTGAGGATAAAGCAGGTCAGTGGGTCAGTCTGAGTCACTGAAACCAGTTAATGAAGGGAAAGCGTGTGGGTGGACATGTGAAAGAACAGCTTTACGCCGAGGGTCAGTCCGCTCAGCTGAGTATGAGTGTCCAGGAGTCAGCAACATGTCAGTCAAACACAAGCGCTCAGCAGCTCCGTAATAATTACTGACTGTATAACTACAGAGGGGGCCCTATACAAAACAATACACAGGAATAAAAGGGAAGGACCATTATTATTATTTATTGTTATTTATTGTTATTATTTATTGTTTATTATTATTATTATTATTATTAGTAGTAGTAGTATTATTATCACCATTATTATTATTATTATTATTATTATTATTAATGTTATTATTGTTATCATCATCATCATCATCATCATCATCATCATCATCATCATTATTATTATTAATTAATTAATTAATTTTATTTTTAATACAGTGTTATTACTTTTATTGGTATTATTATTATTATTATTATTATTATTATTATTATTATTATTATTATTATCATTATGTTATTATTATTATTATTATTATTATTATTAGTATTAGTATTATTATTGATGCTATTATTGTTATTATTATTATTATTATTATTATTATTATTATTAGTACTATTGTTGATGTTATTATTATTGTTGTTGTTGTTATTAGTATTATTATTATAATATATAATAATAATAATAATAATAATAATAATAATAATAATAATTTATTATATTTTTAATATAGTGTTGTTATTATTATTATTTATTTATTGTATTATATTTTTAATATAGTGTTATTACTTTTATTGGTATTATAATAATAATAATAATTATTATTATTATTATTATTATTATTATTATTATTATTATTAATACAAATGTATACAATAAAACCATGGCAGATACTGATTAATTCATAATAGATACTAAATAATAAATACAATATACTACATTAACAGGATAATTCTGAGGATACTGAGGTCATAGTAGAGGCTAAATTCATATTAGATAATTACTACTATCACCACCACCACCACCACCACCACCAACCCCACCATCACTATTACTACATATACAAATTCTACTGCTATTAATAATACTACTTTAATAATACTGCTAATATTCATACTACTACTACCAATAATAATATTACTACTACATGCAATACTACTGCTGCTATTAATAAAACGATTAATATCCATACTATTATTATATATTATTATATATATTTTTTATATACACTACCACAACAACACTACTACTACTACATATACCAATACTACTGCTATAATACTACTTCACTGATAATAATATTAATATCCATATAACTATTAAATATACTGCTACCACTGCTACCTCTACCAGCACCACACTACTACTACTACTACCAATATTACTACAATGGCTACTTCATTGATAAAACTATTAATATCCATACTATTATTATTATTATTATTATTATTATTATTATTATTATTATTATTAAATATACCACCACCACCACAACAAACACTACTACAACTATACCAATACTACTGCTATAATACCACTGCACTGATAATATTAATATCCATATAACTATTATTAAATATACTGCTACCACCACTACCTCTACCAGCACCACACTACTACTACATATACCAATAATATTGCTACTAATGCTACTTCATTGATAAAACTATTAATATCCATACTATTATTATTATTATTATTATTATTATTATTAAATATACCACCACCACCACAACAAACACTACTACAACTATACCAATACTACTGCTATTAATACTACTGCTATTAATACTACTTCACTGACAATATTATACTGATAGTACTGCTACTATTACTACTTCTTTGATAATACTACTAATATCCATAGTACTATTACATATACTACTATATGTAATAGTGTAATAGTGTATATGTAATAGAATATATATATATATATATATATATACACACACACACACACACACACACACACACACACACACACATATATAGAATATAAGTGTGGTGGTGAACTGAGATGTATAGAACGCAGTCTGTGGGCACTTGGAGGTCAGATGTTGCTGCGTGTTTGTGAAGATTTGGGAGGTTGATGAGGCTGTAGTGAGATTACAGTGTCTTACCCCTGTCACGTCCATGACCTTAATGGCAGCGAGCTGACCTGTTTTGACATGTCGACCCTGCAGAGACACAAGAGAATAACACTGAGTGAAGCCATGTTAGCACAACCAGACTCCATTCATTACCTGCTCAACAGAAACTCGCCGACACGATCGGCAGACAGGCATGTGGGGTTTATTACACATGCAGCCC
>JAMWET010003299.1:0-50000 GCA_024036415.1 Prochilodus magdalenae
TTGTCTCAGAGTGTTCAGTGTGAAGTGGCTCCAATTCTGAGTTCCAGACCCTATTCACAGTGGGTGGTGAATGGTACCAGACTTCACCCTCTAAAAGCCTCTTCCACACGAAAGTTACTACCGTGAGGATGGTGCTTAGTAATGGCCTGGGTCCTGATTCCTGATTATTACGAGCTGTTTTTCTTATTTTATTAGTATCTGGAGAAGATATTCCCGCCTTTAAACCCTCCATTCATAGGTGAGGCATACATGCCTTGCAAGGGCGCAGTTGAGTACGAACTAGTCCCCTCAGACTAGAAAACTCTCTAGATTTTTTCCGATTTACTTCCCATCATCGACCATTCCCTCATAACACTCCATCCATAATACCCTGAGGTTTCACTTGTATGGTAGTCAATACATCACTACCCGCGTTTTAAAAGTTTTATCCCTTCAGTGTGGGCACTTGTAACCATATTAAATTGATATATACTCAAAAATCGCAATTTGAAATTTATGCTACTTTAATGACAACGCCTACCTTAACAACTAGCCTATGTTTGAAGCTAATACACCGACCATGGGCTCAATAAAGCCAGCTGTACATAATTTGTCTAAGCAACACTACCCAACGCGCAGTTACTACCGGTTTGCTGTGGTCACATGCTTCACTTAAAAGCTCAAACGCTGAGAAAAAAGAGGTATTAAAGAAAAACAGCTTCAATTTTCAATCTTAATGAAGACTTAATCTTCACAATTTAAAATATCACAATTATAAGCCTTAACAAAAATCACAGCTGTCAGAATCCAGATTTACCCCTCTATTCGCAATGGTTCTAGCCCCAGTTTTCGAGTGCTGGCTGGTGTTTTACTGATTCCAAAGATGCTTTATAATTTCCGACACTTCCAGGTTTATCTGAACTCAACCGTCCAGCCCATGGAAGTGGAGAAAGACTTTTTAAACACTTTCGCCGAGGAAACATTGGCGGTTCGTGGCAATTGTGTTCAACCGTTAGCCACGCTGGATCAGGTGGAGCTGAGGAAAGTCTTCGGAATACCTTCCGTCCAGTGTAGCCGTCACTTTTAACTACAGTGACTTAATAGATCTGTTTTTGCTCTTTAGGCGATTTCCAGTGACTACAGCTGATAAAGCTCAGCTTGCTCCCTGATAATTAGGTATGTGTTATTTGAAGTCTCTTAAATGGCCACAATTGTGAAATGGTCTGTTTTTAATTGCTGAGTGAGAACCTATGCTGCCTTCGGATGAGCCAGTAAGCGTGCAGAGCGCAACCGATGCCAGCTGGGACACTGACGATGACCTACCCTGTTCTTACGCCACGTCTATTCTTGTGGTTTGTCTGCAGTGTTCTGCAATGACTGGGTGCTTGATATGTTGTTAGTAGTACATGTGTCCACATACTTTTGGCCATATACACTATATAGACGTGTTCTCTGGAGTGACCAATCACACTTCATCGTCTGGCAATCCGATGGATTAGTTTGGGTTTGGCGGTTACCAGGACAACGTACCAGGAGAGTACTTGTCTGACTGCACTGTGTCGAGTGTAATGTTTGGTGGAGGGGGGTTCATGGTGTGGGGTTGTTGTTCAGGAGGTGGGCTCGGCCCCTTAGTTCCAGTGAGAGGAACTCTTAATGCTTCAGCAGACCCAGAGACTCTGGACTATTTCATGCTCCCAACTTTGTGGGAACAGTTTGGGGACGGCCCCTTCCTGTTCCGACTGCACACCAGTGCACAAGGCAAGCTCCATAAAGACATGGATGAGCGAGTCTGGTGTGGAAGAACTGGACTGGCCTACACAGAGTCCTGACCTCAACCTGATAGAACACCTTTGGGATGAATTAGGGCGGAGACTGAGAGCCAGGCCTTCTCGTCCAACATCAGTGTCTGACCTCACAAGTGCGCTTCTGGAAGAATGATCTTCCCAGAAGAGTTGAAGCTGTTCTAGCTGCAAAGGGTGGGCCGACGTATTAATCCCTATGGATGAAGAATGGGATGTCAATTAAATTCATAGATGTGTGAAGGAATACTTTTCACAGTGTAGTGTATAACATGCATGCATGGGTAGCTGTCTAGTATAGAGTGTTTGCCCGGGGAGGCTTTACACTGAATGTTGGAACATTGCTGTGAGGATTTAATTGCATTCAGCATTCATGAAAGCCTTAGTGAGGTTAGGTTCTGGTGTTCAGCGATCAGTTCTGGATCATGCCAGCTCATCCCAAAGGTCCTGGTGGGAGATCCATCACTGTAGTGTAGTGTAGTGAGCCGCGTTGGACAGGTAGTGTGGAAACAGGTATGTATGTCATGCTGATTACATCAATCAACTGTCACCTACGGTGTCTAATCATGATCCACTGACTCTCATTACAGGACGCCCAGATCATTAACTGGCTCCAGGAGTTCAGGACCTGCATCACTCAGCTCGGCAAAGATCACGAGCAGTTGATATACTGTGCTTTGGTAAGAGGTTCCAGCCCTGTATACCTGCCTCGTTTGGTGTGAACCCATCAGACCTTCATTTGCACATGTGTAGCCACTTCACTTCTAATTGGCTGTGCACCAAACAAGACTGTCCTCTTCCAGTTTAATTCTGGTCCACCTGAATCTGCAGGTGTATGGAAGCGTACACTCATAGGGGTCTACCAGCAGTGGCTAAACTCCCAGTCTGCAGGGAATTCTCTTCGGAATGGTGCCAGAAAAGGCATCTACCAATCTGGACTAACTGACCAGTTCATTGGTGTAAGAGTGTCTAAACATTGATGTGGCTACATCCAGAGACTTTGATGCATGTCAAATCCTATCACAGCTGTTGTTGGTGCTCGTGGTGGGCTTCCACACTGTTTAGTCACAGAGGGGATCATGTTTTGTCCAGTGGTCTTATGATCGGACATTGCATTTAAATAGAGATAAATAGAAGACGTTTCAAGCTGACTTCATAGCTTTATTGTCATTAGCAGGGGCTCATGCTGGAGGATGGAGATGAACTCCTGTCTAGAGTCAGTATGTTCAGATAGGCAGTTTATGCATCAGAATGCCTCTGAGGAAGAGTAACGTTCACTCCTGCAGCTAACAGAACCAGAGTTCACATGCAACGACTAAGACAACTTAACATAAAGGTAGTCAGTGTTTTGGATGATCAGCGGCTCTCTGTTGAATTATATTATTATTATTATTATTATTATTATTATTATTATTATTATTATTATTATATTATTGTATTTTTTTAATCACGCTTTAGCTTGTTTGCTCAAAAGCACAGAAGAAGTAACTCAAAAAGATATGATTCAAATTTTCAGCCCTGGAATTCTCATTTTGGTGCATTGCTATAAAATAACATCTCAGTGATCTCAGAGAGCTCAGTGATTTGTGTTCTGTGTTGAGACTAGTTGTACAGGACTGATGGTGCTCTCTGGGTATCGAAGTACATGTTGTTTCATGTTCTCTGACTTTATAAAGCAGAAAGATAATTAATAACCCCTAATCTGTGTGCTCTTCTGTCCTGATCAGAGGCTGCCGTGGCTCGACCGGAGTCCTGCCGTGGTGGAAGAGTATTTGGCATTCCTCGGTAATCTGATCTCAGCCCAAACCGTTTACCTTCGCCCGTGTCTCAAAATGCTCATCTCCAATTTAACACCGAGTGAGTTTTGCTCTGATGGATCTGGGATTGATGTTTTTGTTCTGGGGATGACTCATAAGTGGGTGAGTAAGTGTTGAGCACTAGTCTTTATTTGTCATGTTTTCCAGAAAGAATAAAAATCCAGGAAGGAAACGTGGATATCTCGGATTCAGATGACGATGATGAAAGTAAGTCATTTATTACTGACTGTTACTGAACATCAACACAGCAGGCGGCATCAGGCTTGAGGCTACGTTCCTACGTTCATGTGAAGCAGTACAGTCCACTCGTACAACTCCATTTGACCAGGGGCCCCCAAACGTAGGGCTACACACCTTATGACCTCTGTCAGAACCGGTCTGGTCCTGTACGGTCCCCTCAGATCACCATACTAGCAGCATGGCCTGGTCAGACGCAAAAGCCCTCTGATCGTGTACAGTGTGGTAAGCTGTGATAGTGTTCTGAGCTGTGATTGCAGGAGGAGCCGCACGCCGTCTCTTCAGAAGTGCAAAGAGATGTTTATGGGGGACGCAGCCGTTCAGCAGCGGCGGCCGGCCAAAGACCAGTGTCAGTGTAGGAGTTCTTCTTCGTAGCAGTTAAGTCAGGTTTGCAGGAAGAGCTAAAAGCTCTGATCAGAGAGGAGAGTTCACTTCAGTGTACGTACAGCGGTTCAGCCCTGGAGTACACCTGTAACCTCAGGCATGGTGGGTTAGGTTGACATTTTAATCAGCACATGTGAGCTGAACAATCGTGCCTGATTTCTATCAGTGCTGCACATCGATGAGTGAGCCCTCTGAAATATGAATGAGCAGAATGTGTTTATTTAGCCGATCAGGAGTGGAATAATATTGCCTGTGCGACCCTACTTTCCATATTGTGTTCTCAGTACAGCCACATTATAGATGCACAGTGAGGCCGGAACCAAATCGGCTTCGGCAAACAGTTGCTTAAGGAAAGGGTTCGGAAAAAACATTGACTCATTTGCCTGAAGTTGAAGATGTCTCGAAAAGCTATCCTCTCTCTTAAACCAGTTCCGTTCAGGCTTCTTGGAACCAGTTATTGTTGCTATTCAGGGAACCCTGCATTTTCACCAGTCTTTATTGGAACCAAGGAACATCAAAACATGTAACGTCAACAGAGGGCGCTGCACAGCGGTACTAAACAGTAGTACCAAGATGGCGGAGCATATAATAGATCTGCGAGTGTTTGTGCTGTTATTCCAGATGTTTGTTTGAATCCGGAACCCGAGCACGGATCAACTACTGGAGATAAGAAGGGGTAGAGGAGGAACTCCAGCAGACCACTGGGTGGCGCTGTTGTTGCCTTCTCTTTCTTTAACAACTGACACACCCACCGATTTCGTCACCGTTTGTGTTAAAGAACCTACTAAACTTTGGTTCCAGATGGGAACAGAGTTCTGAACCGGTTTATTGTTGATATAAATGCACTAATGGAATGCAGAATGGCTCTAAATAAGCTGTGTGGTTGTCGACGTTGGTTGAAAAGGGATATGGGTCCCTCTCCCCTAGGTCCGATAACCCACACTGTTACGTGGGTGGCAGTAATTAGCTGTCTGTAGCAGAATTGGCCATTAGTGTTCTCCTCCAAGCGTGTTAAGCTCCAGGGGCAGTTTGTAAAGGTGCAGAGGAGCTTCTCATGGTTCCTTTGAGAAGTCCCAGCTTGGGGGCCGAGCTATTGAACATTTTGCGTCTGTAATTCCTTGTCTTGTTTACGTTCAGACCTGCCCAGGATATTTGACCTGTGTCATCAGGCCCTCCAGATGGTTGCAAGATACGTCCCATCGTAAGTTACACTGCACAACACTGTGTTTTTGATTATTTAGGCTGCTGTTTTTCAATCCATGATTAAAGAAACCTGTTCTTTCCTCTGTTTATAGGACCAGTCGGTTCCTGATGCCAATCCTCACCGATAACTTTCCCTTTGTGCAGAAATCGTCCAGGACGTTGGTGAGCTCAGCATTTTTTTTCCCAGCATGTTCATGTTATTTGCAATTGATGGTTCTGATGTACGCACATCCCCCGCCTTAAATTTAGCCTGTTAACCAAGATATGTTCTAAAGTTTGTTTCTGCAGCTAAGAGGCTAACATAGCTTACAGGTAATGGAAGTATATACCATCACTAGATTTAGTCAATCAGCTAAAACATGTTAGTGTAAGATCCAGAGATACAGGGCCAACGCTCTGAACAAACATGTCAACAGTCGCCCAAATATATTTGATAAATACATTCTCTAACCTAGGGATGCACCGATCCAATATTAGGATCATATATCAATTCCAATTTTAATTTAGGTAGTTGGATCAGGTAACGGATAATTAGGCCAATCCGTGGAGCCGTTCCCCCCACTTAACTCATTTGAGATGTGTGCTATGCCGTCAGTAGCATGTTTGCCGTGTGCCTGTAGATGTAATGGGGAGCTGTCGCACCTCAGCGAGGCTCAAACCTTGGTGGCTGTGATCACAGACCAGTTACTGAGCTATGAGGTGAGCTAACTGTCCCACAGCAGAGTGGCTT
Source organism: Prochilodus magdalenae (assembly GCA_024036415.1). Classification (NCBI taxonomy): domain Eukaryota; kingdom Metazoa; phylum Chordata; class Actinopteri; order Characiformes; family Prochilodontidae; genus Prochilodus; species Prochilodus magdalenae. The sequence goes on from JAMWET010003299.1 coordinate 6,150, forward strand.
CTCAATGTGCAAAGGAGAACCTTACAAACAGGGAACAATCAAAGGCTGCCAGGAGGAAAAACTGGCGTGCTCAACAGGTTTCCTCAACTGAAAATGAACCTCACGACGAAACGCTCCTCTAACGCCTGTAACACTCTGTACTTCAGCGGCACCAGTGAGCTCTGAAGAGGGGGGAGAAGCAACCTGCCACAAGAGGCTCGGAACCTTCTACTGGCTAGTCATAAGAGACATGTCCACATGGCAACGTGAAATTAAGACTGAGCAACAAAGGGCTGGCACTCTCACACTTAAGTAGCATGAGCTGCAGGTGTTAGCGTTTGCTGCTTGATTGGTCATTGGTTGCTCTTTGTCTCCCCCGAGTGGCTGGAGGGGGATCTCCAGGAACCCAAGACCTTACAGTAGACTTGAGTCGGAGAGTGAGCTGTATGAGTGAGCTTAGTAAAGTATTGTTTGTCAGTCCTGGTGCCTTACGTTGCTCCAACCTGGTGTAGTATACGGTTTCTGCATTCAGAAATGGTATCGGATCCATATCGGGTATATAAAAAGTTTATGTATCGTGCTGGTATCGGAACTGGGAAAAATGGATCGGTGCATCCCTAAACCTTATAAGCACAATAGTGCGACGTTGGCAGTAACGTGCTGAACTCTCAGCGTAGGCAGTGTTTCCAGGGCTTTATCGTCTACTAAGGAATTTTCTGTCTGTGTGCAGGAATGTTACGTCCATAACCTGCTGAGGATCACCGTATACATCCCCACTCTGAGGAAGGACGTGCTGGAGCTCATCATCAGCAAAATGCTCATGTTGGATGTAGGACACTTTTTCTGTGATCCGTGTTTACTTGATTGGACTTTGTCAAGCATGAGATGTAGTAGGCATGTGTCTTGGCGTTGGTGTCGGCATTTACATACAGTATATTCCCAATATATGACCCAGTCTCAAAACACCTCCAGATAGATTAGCTCTAAGTGCGTCTCAGCCCTGCACTGTTAGTGTGTGTTGAGCTGGTGTGAGTGGATCAGACACCGCTGGAGTGTTTAAACACTGTGTCCACTCACTGTCCACTCTATTAGACACTCCTACCTTGCTGCTCCACCTTGTAGATGTACAGTCATAGACGATGGCTCATCTGCTGCTGCACAGTGCAGTGTTGGTCATCCTCTAGTTCTTCATCAGTGGTCACAGGATGCTGCCCCGAGGGCGCTGTTGGCCTGATAGGTTTGGTTGGTGGAGGATTCTCAGTCCAGCCGTGACATTGAGATGTCCAGCAGCACTGCTGTATCTGATCCACTCACACCAGCACAACACACACTAACACATCCCCACCACCACGTCAGTGTCACTGCAGTGCTGAGAATGATCCACCACCCACATAATACCTGCTCTGTGGTGGTCCTGTGGGGGTCCTGACCATTGAAGAACAGGGTAATAAAGTATACAGAGAAGCAGATGGACTACATCAGGTTTAATCCAGGCTAAAGTTTATTTTTACTCTCTTGTATGAAGTTTGAATTGGGATTATATTTGTTTCCTCCTCTGTGAAGCACTGTGAATGACCACAGCATACAAAAATAGTATGCTGAGTAAATAAACCTGACTTTAGCTTTCGGCTAAAGAAACCGCATGATGTTTATAAAAGAGTCAGTGGTGGCTGATCTTATCGCTAGGTCATGTGACTAACTACATAAGGGATGGTTTAATCTCTTTGGCCTCTCTTTATCAGCGGCTCTGGGGCTCTCGGGTAAAATTGAGTGGAGTCAGGTGTCACACATACAAATTCTGGGTTTTGTTGTGTCTGATTGGTCAAAATGATTGGTCTGTTTACTCTGATGTGTAATTAAGGTAAATTCCTCTTTTTAAAACCCACTAAAGCCCTGTTGGGATGGGATTGGTTGGACATAGGGAGGTACTGTAATGTAGTTTTACCCTAGGGTCTCTGTAAAATGTGGTTGGTGTGGCTCTGCAGAAAACACCACTACCCGCCAAGGAGCTACCACACCATGGGGGTTCAACTCCCAGTCTATGAGGGAGAGGGGTTTGATTGCCAGTCCATGAGGGAGACGGGGGAAACGGTTCCTGTGCTATACCAGTAAGAGTCCTTGGGCAAGACTCCTAACACTACATTGGCCAATTTATAAGTTGCTCTAAGTAAGAGCTACAGCTAAATGCCTTATGACAGATGGGAGTGGCTACTCGGTTTACACACTGGCGTCACCTGCAAAACTGTGTGCGCCCACCAATCAAATCTGCAGTGTCCTGTGGGCAGTGTCCTGTGGGCCGCGCCCTGACCCGTGACCACTGACACAGTAGAGGATGATGTAAATCTTATAACACACGTATATTAATGTTAATAAAAGTGTGTGTGTAAATTAGCAGCTACGTGTTCATAACATGTATGTAGGCCATGGGCTAGGCTACTGACCTATAGCTGCCAGAAGCATTGCAGGTCTTTGGCTCAAGTGAGTGTTTTACATGGTACAGTACCTGAGCTTCACCACAGACCTGAATGACCCCAGTTATTTGTGTCATGCACAAGGAAAAACTGAACGCCTCCTCGAGCTCCTCCATACTTAAGAAAAACGCCTTTTCCACCGGATATAACTGAATATTCACATGATGATTCCGATCACACGATTAATATAGCCTGAGGTTATTGTTGCCCGTTTCACTGTTAAAGCTAAATGCTCTGGAACCTTTGCTGACGCGGGAGTGCTCTGTCGGTAAACACGAATTACATAGCGTGTACAGACACAGTAATAAAGTCACTGAGGAATGCCGGGAATAATTAATTACCCCACCTCACCATGGAATAGGTGAGGGCTAAAGACACCCTTATTAATGATGTATTATATAATATAAATAGCAGCTGTTGTGATATGGAAAGTGCGCTATATCAAATTATTTTTTTTTAATATAAAACTGATTACATTTACGGGATTTAGCTGACGCTCTTATCCAGAGCGACTTACAAGGTTAATCATATTACAGGTAGGCCAGTGTAGTGTTAGGAGTCTTGCCCACGGACTCTTATTGGTGTAGCACAGCATAGTCACTAAGCTCGGGATTCGAACCCCAGTCTCCCACGTGTGGTGGTAGCTACTTGGCGGGTAGTGGTGTTAACCGCCGAGCTACACCAACCACTCATTCATCTTCCAGGCCTACACAAAGTCTGGCGTCCGGCGTCCGGAACAAGCTGTGCTCCTGTGTCCTCGGGTGTAATTCAAAAACGTCACACCTGATCAAATATTAAGTGTCATTGGTCAAGCAGTTACGTAGTTTTTGGCCAGCCTGATCTGAATACTGATAGAGGTTCAGCAATGAAAGACTGACTGAAATGGAGACATTGTTATTTAGTTTGTGTTCTGAAAGCACAAGTCTTTAACTGCTGCTGCTGTTTTGTTGTAGGTGAGCGCCCCCCGCAGTGAGATCGAGGAACTGGAGAGTTCAGGCCACCAGAACCAGAGCGCTCAGGAGGAATTCTTATTCGACATGGTGAGCTACCGACAGCTGTAGCTGACATACAGTACATCTCTTCGCAGGACTGATCTATGTGTCCTATCTAACCTGGCCGTATGGATCATAAGGACAGTACACATAAGCATACCAAACATCATGTGGTATCAGTTTGTAACCTGATTATGAAGGGCCGTTTCCTCAGGGGACGGCTTGGGAACGTCTACACCTGTATAAGCTGTGGCGTCTGTTAATCTTTAATGATGTTGTATTATGACGTATGTGTATAGCATTGAAGCTTTAGTAATTATTAGCAGACATAAACAGATGTCTCTCCTTTCTGCTCGAAGGATGATGATGATGACTCCCCACTGAAAGGCTCCCAGTCTGCGGACGGGGGCATGATGCTTCATCCTGTAGCCGAAAGGCTGGACACACTGATGAGCATCTTGCTGGCCTTCATTAAGGACATGTGTCATGTTAATGGTAAGCATATCATACTGTGATAGCCATGATGCCCGTAATGGCCGTAATACCCATGAAAGTTATAATAGCCGGGATAGCAATGATGCCTGTGATGGCCGTGACTGCAGTGATGCCCGTGATAGCAGTGATGCCTATGATAGCAGTGATGCCCGTGATCCCCGTGATTGCCCTGATGGCTGTGATAGCAGAGTAGGCAGAGATGGCAATGATGGCCGTGATGGCAGAAATGGTTGTGAAGGCAGTGGGCCATAGGGCACCCTCTAATGGTCCCTGGGTCTGTAGTCAGGGGGTGGCAGTAGTTTGTAGTGGGCTGGTAATGTCATATATGACCATAACTATGTTATATTATAGACCGTTGTGATTTGTAGTTACTGCCTAGTGGGCCCAACTTCCTGGTAGAAAGCGTGGAGAACCACAGGGGGACACTCAGACTCTGTTCTTTTGCAGGTTCTCTGGATGTGGAAAGGGCTAAAGGCGTGTACAGAGACCTGGTGTGTGTGTTTGATAAGCTGGTGCTGCCCACACATGCGTCCTGCCATGTTCAGTACTGCATGTTCTACCTGTGCAGCTTCCGCCTGGTGAGTCACTACTCTGTAAACAAACACACAAACAAACACAGGAACATCATGAAAGTCAGTAGTATGACTAGAGCTGGTTCTGCAGGACTCTTATGCCTCGTCAATCAGAGGAAACTGACTGCTGAGTAAAGCAATGGTTGTTTTTGGGGGCTGAACACCCCCTAATGGTGCAATCCCAGACCTTCCCGGAACTTTCTTACATGTGCCGTTCTGCTGCTGTTTAGGGCTTGGCGGAGGCATTTCTGGATCACCTGTGGAAGCTGGTACAGAGCCCCTCCCAGCCTGCGGTGATCAGGCAGGCCGCCGCCGGATACATGGGCAGTTTTCTGGCCAGAGCAAAATTCCTGCCCATCGCGTATGTACCTTGTTCCTCACTGCTCCTCTGATCTAAAGCTGAAGCTGGATTCGTTTTACCAGACCGTAAAACACTACACACACTGCAGATTCATACTGGATTACAATCACTCCACAGTTATTACTGTCAGACTGTAAACACTACACACGCTGCAGATTCATACTGGATTACAATCACTCCACAGTTATTACCGTCAGACTGTAAACACTACACACGCTGCAGATTCATACTGGATTACAATCACTCCACAGTTATTACTGTCAGACTGTAAACACTACACACGCTGCAGATTCATACTGGATTACAATCACTCCACAGTTATTACTGTCAGACTGTAAACACTACACACGCTGCAGATTCATACTGGATTACAATCACTCCACAGTTATTACTGTCAGACTGTAAACACTACACACGCTGCAGATTCATACTGGATTACAATCACTCCAAAGTTATTACTGTCAGACTGTAAACACTACACACGCTGCAGATTCATACTGGATTACAATCACTCCACAGTTATTACCGTCAGACAGTAAACACTACACACGCTGCAGATTCATACTGGATTACAATCACTCCACAGTTATTACTGTCAGACCGTAAACACTACACACGCTGCAGATTCATACTGGATTACAATCACTCCACAGTTATTACTGTCAGACCGTAAACACTACACACGCTGCAGATTCATACTGGATTACAATCACCCCACAGTTATTACCGTCAGACTGTAAACACTACACACGCTGCAGATTCATACTGGATTACAATCACCCCACAGTTATTACCGTCAGACTGTAAACACTACACACGCTGCAGATTCACACTGGATTACAATCACTCCACAGTTATTACCGTCAGACTGTAAACACTACACACGCTGCAGATTCATACTGGATTACAATCACTCCACAGTTATTACCGTCAGACTGTAAACACTACACACTACACACGCTGCAGATTCATACTGGTTTACAATCACCCCACAGTTATTACCGTCAGACTGTAAACACTACACACGCTGCAGATTCATACTGGTTTACAATCACCCCACAGTTATTACCGTCAGACTGTAAACACTACACACGCTGCAGATTCATACTGGTTTACAATCACTCCACAGTTATTACCGTCAGACTGTAAACACTACACACGCTGCAGATTCATACTGGATTACAATCACTCCACAGTTATTACCGTCAGACTGTAAACACTACACACGCTGCAGATTCATACTGGTTTACAATCACTCCACAGTTATTACCGTCAGACTGTAAACACTACACACGCTGCAGATTCATACTGGTTTACAATCACTCCACAGTTATTACCGTCAGACAGTAAACACTACACACTGTAAATTACCCACTACACACGCTGCAGATTCATACTGGTTTACAATCACCCCACAGTTATTACCGTCAGACAGTAAACACTACACACGCTGCAGATTCATACTGGTTTACAATCACTCCACAGTTATTACCGTCAGACTGTAAACACTACACACGCTGCAGATTCATACTGGTTTACAATCACTCCACAGTTATTACCGTCAGACAGTAAACACTACACACGCTGCAGATTCATACTGGTTTACAATCACTCCACAGTTATTACCGTCAGACTGTAAACACTACACACGCTGCAGATTCATACTGGTTTACAATCACTCCACAGTTATTACCGTCAGACTGTAAACACTACACACGCTGCAGATTCATACTGGTTTACAATCACTCCACAGTTATTACCGTCAGACTGTAAACACTACACACGCTGCAGATTCATACTGGATTACAATCACCCCACAGTTATTACCGTCAGACTGTAAACACTACACACGCTGCAGATTCATACTGGATTACAATCACTCACAGATTCATACCTTATTTACCCACAGTTATTACCGTCAGACTGTAAACACTACACACGCTGCAGATTCATACTGGATTACAATCACCCCACAGTTATTACCGTCAGACTGTAAACACTACACACGCTGCAGATTCATACTGGTTTACAATCACTCCACAGTTATTACCGTCAGACTGTAAACACTACACACGCTGCAGATTCATACTGGATTACAATCACCCCACAGTTATTACCGTCAGACTGTAAACACTACACACGCTGCAGATTCATACACTCCACGCTGCAGATTCATACTGGATTACATATCATTACCCCACTCCACAGTTATTACCGTCAGACTGTAAACACTACACACGCTGCAGATTCATACTGGATTACAATCACCCCACAGTTATTACCGTCAGACTGTAAACACTACACACGCTGCAGATTCATACTGGATTACAATCACCCCACAGTTATTACCGTCAGACTGTAAACACTACACACGCTGCAGATTCATACTGGATTACAATCACCCCACAGTTATTACCATCTGTAAACCCCACGCTGCAGTTATTACCCCACAGTTATTACCGTCAGACTGTAAACACTACACACGCTGCAGATTCATACTGGATTACAATCACCCCACAGTTATTACCGTCAGACTGTAAACACTACACACGCTGCAGATTCATACTGGATTACAATCACCCCACAGTTATTACCGTCAGACTGTAAACACTACACACACTGCAAAAAAAAAAAAGTTTAAAGCACCTCTCGTCAGACTTATCCCTCTTTAGTGGTGCTCCAGGGAATGAACAGTGTGTATGTAATAAGACATTGTGTTTATATTTTGGATATATTGATGGTGTGTATATATAAATGGTTTATTACACAAGTAATTAAACGTCCAAATTGTGGACTTGTCGTGTTTCACTAGGACGGTGCGTGCTTGTCTGGACTTGCTGGTTCCATGGCTCCATCTGTACATAGACAGTCAGGACTCTGGTTCTAAAGTGTTCTGTGACGTTTCTCTGCACGGGCCTTTCTACGCCGCCTGCCAGGCCGTCTTCTACTCGCTCATCTTCAGATACAGAGCCATCCTGGAGGGCAACATGAAGAAAGGTGTGTGTTCCCTTCAGAACCTCTTCATTAACTCATCAACTCACCTACATGCCCCTCAGTCCCGCGTGTAGTTGTGTGTGTGTGTGGGTCTTTGTTGTGTATTTTTGTGTGTGTATATACAGGATATCTACATTGTGTGGTTGTATATGTCTATGTCTATGTTGTGTAGTTGTATTTATTGTGTTTGTATGTGTGTAAGTCTATGATGTGTAGTTGTTTGCATAGGGCAGCATTGTGTAGTTGTGTGTGTGTGTGTGTGTGTGTGTGTGTTTGTATGTGTGTAAGTCTGTATTGTGTAGTTGTGTTTGTGTGTGTGTGTGTGTGTGTGTGTGTGTGTGTATTGTGGTTGCATGTGTGTAATTCTCTGTTGTGTAGTTGTGTTTGTGTAGGGCTGTGTTGTGTAGGTGTGTGTGTGTGTGTGTAAGTCTGTATTGTGTAGTTGTGTTTGTGTAGGGCTGTATTGTCTAGTTGTGTGTGTGAAAGTCTGTTGTGTAGTTGTGTTTGTGTAGGGCTGCGTTGTGTAGATGTGTGTGTGTGTGTGTAAGTCTGTGTTGTGTAGTTGTGTGTGTGAAAGTCTATGTTGTGTAGTTGTGTTTGTGTAGGGCTGCGTTGTGTAGGTGTGTGTGTAAGTCTGTGTTGTGTAGTTGGGTTTGTGTAGGGCTGTGTTGTGTAGTTGTGTGTGTGAAAGTCTATGTTGTGTTTGTGCAGGTCTGGCGTATCTGCAGAGACTGAATCTGGAGCGGATCGTGATGAGTCAGTTGAACCCTCTGAAAGTGTGTCTGCCCGCCGTTACCAACATGTTCGCCGCCATCACCAGGTACGCCAGCCCTGACCACTCAGACGCCCGCAGATACGTACATCTCTTTAGGTGCTTTACACAATGTAGAACACGTATCTACTGATAAGCACATCATTCAAACCCCCGTAACTAAAAGAAAAGTGGAGCAGTTCAAGAACAGTTCTCAACATAACACAGCAAAGAACCTGGAGAACATCATCACCATCTAAACTACATACTATCAAAAAGAAGAGATCCAGAGAATTAAAATCCGGAGAACCTCTGCACACAAGGGACGAGAACTAGAGCCTGTCCTGGATGGTGGTGATCATCAGACCCCAAAAACAGACCCGGTTCTGTAGTGGAACCACTGCATGGAATCAGGAACACCTCCCAACCCCATCGTCTGTGAACACAGCTCATCATTGCTACACAAACAGAAGTTAAACACCATGCAGAGAAAAACCCAGATATATAAAGAACCAGAAACACCACCACCTTCCCTGGGCCCCAGCTCAGTTAAGGTGGACTGAGGCGAAGTGGGAAAGTGTCCTGTGGAATCAAACCCTGGAATTCTTCTAGGAAATCATGGATCCTCTGGGATAAAGAGGAGAGGAAACCTCTGGCTCATAATCACTGCTCCGTCATGGTATGTAGTGGGGCATTAGTGCACATGGTCTGGGTGACACGGGACTAGAACTGGTCCCAAGTGACTCAACTGTACCTAGTAGTTTGTAGTACCTCCATGAGCACCTGTAACAGCTGCGATTGGATTTGGGATGTACTGGACAAGTTTTTGGATGTAGCCCACGTCAGTGTTCAGACACTCTAACCTCTGGTCAGTTGGGCCAGATTTGGCGAATGTTTTCCCTGGCACTATTCCAAGCAAAACTTCCTGTAGACTGGGATTTTAACCACTGCCACTGGTATGACCATACGTATGTTCATACACCTGCAGATTCAGCTACTTCCTTCACACTATGGTCTTTGGTCACGCCCAAATGCAGTCCCTCCTTTTAGCCAATCAGTAACATCTGCTTTGGAGACATTTACCACACACAGAAGATGTTCCCTGCACTGTAGCATCTCTTCCTAATCTATGGATCCCGTCACTCACACCCCGCAGGTATTTATAGCCCCATCATCCTCGTGCAGCGCCATCTGCAGGAGCCTGAACTTACTACACCTTAAACACACAAGGGAATAATTTGTTGTTGAGTGAGCTTATTATTCCTGGTCTGGATGATTTAGTTTGTTCCTGCTCAGTGTTTAGTGTTTGTGCGGAGTAAGAGCTGTGAGTGTAACTCTGCATGTGACGGTAAACTCTTTAATCTGTTCTATCAGGAAGTATCAGTTGGTCTTCTGCTACACCATCATCGAGAGGAATAACCGTCAGATGTTGCCGGTCATCAGGAGCTCAGTGGGCGGAGACTCATTATCCACCAATACCAATCCATTGGACTCATTTTTCCCCTTTGACCCCTACCTGCTAAAGAGGTCAGAGCAAAGCTGATGTTCATGATTGTGAAGGAACTACTAATCAGGTGTAAACAGAGAGATGGAGAGTGGGTTTGGTGTGAGGTGTAAACAGAGTGATTGAGAGCGGGTTTGGTGTGAGGTGTAGACAGAGTGATGGAGAGTGGGTTTGGTGTGAGGTGTAAACAGAGTGATTGAGAGCGGGTTTGGTGTGAGGTGTAAACAGAGTGATTGAGAGTGGGTTTGGTGTGAGGTGTAAACAGAGTGATTGAGAGTAGAGGGTTTGGTGTGAGGTGTAAACAGAGTGATGGAGAGTGGGTTTGGTGTGAGGTGTAAACAGAGTGATTGAGAGAGGGTTTGGTGTGAGGTGTAAACAGAGTGATTGAGAGCGGGTTTGGTGTGAGGTGTAAACAGAGTGATTGAGAGCGGGTTTGGTGTGAGGTGTAAACAGAGTGATTGAGAGCGGGTTCAGATGTTCTTTCCAGTGGTGGTGATGGGAACCAGGGTTCTCCATGTCTAGAACACACTGTCTAAACCACCAGTGAACCTACATGTGTCTCCTGAGTGTTATATGGAATGTTGATGATGGGAAAATCTGGAAAACCTGGAAATAATAAGGTTTTCTGTTTCCTGTTCTGTTGTTTGTTTATTAGGTCGGGAATGCTCATTGAACCTATCTATCAAGTGTGGGAGGAGCCGTCGGACTGCATGGTGGACACTGTGAAGAAAGACATTAGGAAGGTAAAGATCTTCTAAAGCAAGTGAAGGAGTGAAACTGGTCAGGTGACCTGAGTGAATTCGAAAGACGTGTGGATGTAGTGGGTCAGAAATGTAGTTGGAGAGCGTTACAGTCATCAAGTCTGAATCAGATTAAAGCATGTAACCAGCAGTGGTTTTAGAGTTTGAGTCTTTCAGTTTCTAGGGCTGGTAAATATGGGTGCCGTCTGCTTAGCGAAGCTCGGGTCCGAAAGGGCCCCAGAATAGAACTCTGGAGGACTCCACAAGAGAGAGGCACTAAGGAGGATACAAAGTGACCCAGGCAAATAGGATCAGAAGCCCTCTAGAGGACGCTGTACCTGGTCTGTGCAGAAGTTATGTCACATTGATTTAATTGATTGATTGGTTGACTGATTGTCCATCCTTCCTTCCAGAGCTAATATATTACAGTCGGCAGGAAAGTGCAGTATTCAGGTCGATTGGTGCAGCAAATTAGTGGCTACATTTGCCTCGTAGCTCCAGTTCTAAAACTATAGAACCTCAGACACTAAAAAACTTTCGGGTGATTGTATCCTGCCTGTGATAAAAGGCGGAGCCCATGTAAATTTCATTATTCCTTAAAGAGGAATTTACTTTTCTTGTTGTCAGTGTGGGGTAAAATAAAAAATTCAAAATACAAAAACACAGTAACGTGTGAGATCTGATACAAATCGACAGAAATGGAAAAAATCAAATAAATAATTATATTAATAATAATAATAATAATAATAATTAATAATAATGAAAAAGTAAAACAAAAGTAAATTGCAAAAAGAATATATATATATATTATATAAATAAATTTTTTTTTTTTTTAAATGGGGAGTTGATTAGTGAGTGATCGTGTCCATGAGGCGACGGTCAAACGGAAATAATAATAATATTATTATTATTATTATTATTATTATTATTATTATTATTAGTATTATTAGTATTATTATTATTTTTAAGACTGAAAACAACAGTAGTGACAAAGACTAATAGTAAACCAGTGTAGTCCTTAAGGGCCTTGACACAAGCAGTAGCCTTTGACCAGTTCTGGCCTGTTGTAGGTTTTGCTGTGGCTCGCGCCAAACCCAGGATGAACATTAAAAGAGGAATGTTCCTTTGTGCATGTAAACGTTCATGTAAAAGTTCTAAAGCCCGAACTACACCCCAGTGGTAGAAACTCTCTCCCACAGAAACCGCTTTTCCCAACTTCCTCAAACGCCTTGTTGGAATTCCAGCCCTTTTGTCTGTTGGCTCTCCCTTGCACTAGTGATCCTGTTGGATGATGATGATACTCTAACCGTGATCTCTTTTCTTCAGGGTTCTGCAGAGGATGAGGATGACTTCCTGCAGAGTGAAACCCCCCAGGGTGACGTGATGATGGGCGTAACTCCCGGCTCTTATGACTCACACCTGCGGAGCCCCAGCAGTGTGGGGTCACCCCCAATAGCCTTCCTACAGCGGCCGTTCTGATGCACACACTCACACTTACATACATGCAGTTTGCACAGCGCTGATCGGTGGGGAGTTCCTCCCATCACTTGTTAGCTACGTAGCTCCAATCCTGAAACGAAAGCCTCACTGCTGTCGTATAGGCACCTCTGTAGAAGACAAGGACGTAGTCCATACAGTCGTATGCCAACGTTTGTACGCCCCAACACAGTTAAATACTTCAGGGAAATTTTCATATACATGTAACTTAATTACACTTTAGCAATTCAAAATAAAACGAATCTTAAAATCAGTAAATCTGTGAATTGATCTGGGCGTGTAAACTTTTGCATACGACTGTAACTCTGGAACTGTGTTTTAGATGTACATTAATTTACAGTTATTAATTTCATATACAGGGTTTTACTGTTTCCTCCATGATATCCACACAGTGTGAGGAACAGCCTCTTCAAACGGTGCAAAAATATCAACTTACACTTTCTTTTACAGTCCTCTAAGTTCTAGATAATTACCTGAGTAACTGTGAGGTACAAACTCTGAAGTACTAGATAGCTATTTTAAGGAAACTAATGCTGAACCAAATTTACACCGGAATTACCTAGGAAAGTTCTAGAGTTGTGGTATGTGCTGAGACAGTTTAACCAAGTTATACTGAAACAGGTTCTAGATATTAAGTAAGTGCAAATTCCATAGTGCTAAATAATTATCTTAGGTGGAATGAAAGTTGAGCTAAACTGTATTGAAATACGTTCTAGATACTAAGTGATTAAGTATAACGTGCAAATCAGATAGTGCTAGATACTTATTTTAGGTGGAATGAAGGTATGTTCTGAGACAGTTGTAACTAAGCTACACTGAAATAGGTTCTAGATATTAACTAAGTATAAAGTGCAAATTACATAGTACTAGATAATTATTTAGGGTGGAATGATGGTATGTTGAGACAGTTGTAACTGAGCTACACTGAAATAGGTTCTAGATATTAACTAAGTACAAAGTGCAGATTCCACAGTACTAGATAATTATGTAGGGTGGAATGATTGTATGTTGAGACAGTTGTAACTGAGCTACACGGAAATAGGTTCTAGATATTAACTAAGTATAAAGTGCAGATTCCACAGTACTAGATAATTGTTTAGGGTGGAATCGTTGTATGTTGAGACAGTTGTAACTGAGCTACACTGAAATAGGTTCTAGATATTAACTAAGTATAAAGTGCAGATTCCACAGTACTAGATAATTGTTTAGGGTGGAATGGTTGTATGTTGAGACAGTTGTAACTGAGCTACACTGAAATAGGTTCTAGATATAAACTAAGTATAAAGTGCAAATTCCACAGTACTAGATAATTATTTAGGGTGGAATGATTGTATGTTGAGACAGTTGTAACTGAGCTACACTGAAATAGGTTCTAGATATTAACTAAGTATAAAGTGCAGATTCCACAGTACTAGATAATTGTTTAGGGTGGAATGATGGTATGTTGAGACAGTTGTAACTGAGCTACACTGAAATAGGTTCTAGATATTAACTAAGTATAAAGTGCAGATTCCACAATACTAGATAATTGTTTAGGGTGGAATGGTTGTATGTTGAGACAGTTGTAACTGAGCTACACTGAAATAGGTTCTAGATATTAACTATGTATAAAGTGCAGATTCCACAGTACTAGGTTGTTATTTAAGGTGGAATGAAAGTTGAACTAAACTGCATTGAAATATGTTCTAGGTATTAGGTGCTAAAATATAAAGTTCTAATTCCATTGTGCTAGGTAATTATTTTAGTGGGGAATAATTCTGGGTTCTGGGACAGTCTAACTAAACTACACTCAGTAGGTTCTAGATATGAACTAAGTGTAAAGTACAAACTGCAAAGTCATAATTTTAAAATAGATAGTTCTAGATATTAAGCTGATAAAGGACAGACAGGCAAGAACTGTATTTATTTATAATTTTATTTATTTAGAGTAATGAGGTGGGGAATACAAACTGAGTTTTACTGAAATGCTTAAGTAGGGAATGACGTCTCATGCGTCACACTTACTGTTTATATACTGAATGTAACGGTTTGGAAAAACCTGAAATCTAAAATTCACTTTATTATTTACATAGAACACATTTCTGTTTTATTTCTCTCCAAAAAAGTCTGTAAATAAACTGCAGAAAAGTATTTTTAGTATGTGGTATAAATGAAAGAATAGATACAGATATACGACAGTTTTCTGCACTAATCGATAATATTAATAATCAGTAATAATAAACAATAATAGTTTTATTTATGTTTACTGCTAGCATTTATACATTCTGCACCAAACCCAGAGTAATTACGCAGTGCTGTGAGTTCATACCACATACTCACCAGGGAAATATCTAGAACCTAAGGGACTGATATAAGGGAAGTGTGAATGCAAACTGCATCTTACAGTAGGAGACCACAAGGGGGCGCTCATACCACATATACACAGAATGGAGCAGGTGAGCTGCGTTTTACCTGTAACAGTCCCGTTCAGAACTGAAATCCCTCTTTTACCCTCCGGAGGATCTGTTCCGGAGAACCGAGGAGAAAAAGCAAACACATCAGAGAGCGGCCCAGCGGCGTGCCGAACCGGAACCTTCAGTACAAACGCAGCCAGGTTCCACAGACTTGTGTGAGGTATTTCCACACCTGATGATCTCTCTGTTCTATTTATTACGTGTGGGTGACGCTGTGGTCCTGAGATGTTTCCTAGATGATGGACCCCCGGATAAGCGATAGTAGTATTCCGAGAGGAAACCCAGCCGAGTTTTTCCTCCTGTGGTTCCGACTGTTCAGACTGAACACGCACGTACAGCAGGTTCGGATCTTCATGAAGTTCTGTTTTGTTGTGTTGTGAAATATGTTTATGATGACATCACAGAGGTCTCGTTATCTGTAACGAGCAGTGATAATTAACCCCTCAAACACTGACGCGCTTCAGTTCCTCACTCCGATAACGACTAACAGGAGAACATCTAGGTTCTCTCATTGTTTTTTCAGTTGGGTTGGAGTTGTGGTTCTACCCCGTCACCCATAACCTATTTAAAGGGCTGGTACCGTCGCCATTCGAAGAACAACCTACTGTACTCGCAGTGCAACTCAATATAAAGCCGTCTTATTGGAAGCAGTTCTGGAGCTGTTCTGTTGGGCTGGAGGTCCAATATGTGCACCAAAACCATAATTCTATAATAAGTTATAATTCATAACTACCTGACTGTCTTTACGATTTAGAATGAACCCAGCTCTGTGTTACTGTGCCTTTAAGACTGATGAATGTAAATGAGCTCTGCTCTGAATGACTGTGCCTCATTCAGGAAGCAGTGCAGGCTGAACCGTTCCTCCGTTAGCTCGGGTGAGGGGTGCGTGGGCTTGGCTGAACTGCTGAATAGGCAGATATGTGTAAATGTGTTTTTGTGACATCACAACCAGCAAATTCAAAATGGCTGTGTTTGTTTATGGGTTGTTTACAGACTGTTGGGTAAACAACGTTACTGTATTACATCAGAAATGAGGTTTTCTGTGATATGGGTCCTTTAATAAATGGCACACACAAAAACCTTATACCTCAATTTGTTTTTTGTTTATGGAAGAATATGAAAGTGCCAGTTGTTCTTTACGTCATGTGTAAATCTCATGGTGAACCGACTAACAGTAATGACCAGAATGACTTGGAAAGACGCCTGGTTCCATTGACTTGCACTGAAAGTACAGCATGTTATCTCGGGCTCCTGTAAAGTTCTCTGGAGATGCGAGGTTTGCCGTAACTGAGACGCCATCTGTAGTTGAAGGGGGTTATTATTGACCGCTTGTGTTTGTATTAGGGAAGTTTGGGGTATTTAATCTGGACACTGTACAGGAAGTGTAAAGTTACTCTGTGCTGTAGGTTAAAGATCAAGCTGTAGTTCTGACCCGGTGTGTACTGATCCATGTTTTATATTCCAAGGCTCAAGTTTTGATTGGTCAGTTTCATACGCTCATTAATAAACAGTTTTGATTGGTTTATTATTGTACACTGGTGTCACTGTTACGTGTCGTCTGAGTGTTATATGGCATGTTGATGGTGGGAAAAACTAAAGGTAATAATCTAAAAGTTTTTTGGGGGGGACTGTTTTTTTTTGCCGTGTGTGGGATTGCAGTGCTGTTGGGAAGGAAGATAAAGGTTACCTGGAACAATAACTAATGATACATTTAGGCTGATATGATCAGCTATTATTATGTTATGATTGAGCTACACATACAGAAGTAGTGTCTCTCAGTATGGTGTCGGGCCGCCGTGTTTACTAACCCAACATTCCAGACGTCTCGGCATGGAGTTGTAGAGGTTCCTAATGGTGTCCTATGATAATTAATCCTATGCAGCTTGAATATCGTCACACAGTTGCTGCAGATGGTGCGGTAGGGGTGGAGGGGTGGAGAGAGTGACGCCAGGGCTTCTGGATATGTGACAACAAGCCGTTCATCTTGGCGCTGACCACAGTGCCTCCACACACAGATTGGTTGTCGTCTCCATGACATCCTCACATTCTGAGTCGCTCCATGACAGTCTGGCAGGACACTGCAGTCTATGGTGATGTTGACGTGGTGTTAAGGACAGTCATCGTAATGGCATCACTGCTCACTGATTATCTGCAATCGTGGCTGTCAGGTACAGTGAAAAGGCCCATCCTTGCTTACACCACATGTGTGGCAAGAATGACACGTGAATCATTAACATGTCTCATGATGTCAAACCTACACACCAAGTTTCATTCCTGTCGGTTGATTCCTTCTGGGTGCAGCTGTTGTTTTGACGTTGAGCGTATGTTAGTAATATTGGATATGTGTAGCACACTACAATGAAGAGGAGAGACGGTTCATGAATGAAAACCACTGATGCGTACGACGCGTTCTTCTCTTCCCTTTAATAAAAACAATAGAACAAAACATAAAAGATATTTAGGCCACACATATGATGTGATCTAGTTACATTACAGAACTACATTATCATCATTATTAGAATTAGAGCAAGTGCAATCGGTAATATAAACAAGATCAACCGTACACAACCGCGCCGCAGGCGAGAAGGACCGGCGTACCACGCGCTCAGTGGCGCTCAACACCAAACAGTCTCCTGGAGTACCAACACTTCGCTCTGAGAGTCCACTGTGGATGCCTATTGATGCTCCCCTTCCACTGAACATCTATTAAAGCGGAATTCCACCAACATGTGAACGATGTGGTTACAGTGGTGGTGATGGGAACCAGGGTTCTCCATGTCTAGAACACACATATAGACACTTTATTGATTATCCAAACCACCAGTGAACCTACACGTGTTTTCTGAGAGTATATGGAATGTTGATGATGGGAAAATCTGGAAAACCTGGAAGTAATACGTTTTCTTTGGGGGACTATTTGACCTCACAGCGCCCTGCAGCATGTATTCCTCCACCATGAATGGAGTTTAAGGCTGGAATCTTCTCCAAACTATCATAAACAGCGTCTCAGACATCAGGCAGCGTATTCATAACCACCTCATGTAGGAACTTTGTGAGGGAGCTTTTAGAAGTGGGACGTCTGGTTACCTTCACCACCACTGTGAACAGATCTGACCAGGTAAGTTCCTCTGAATGACTCTGTTTACGTCTCATCTATGCAGACATTCTGGAAAACCAGTGGAATTCCGCTTTAAGTTTATGTCTGTATGCTAATGCTAAAGCTAATGCACGGATAAGAACACCAGTGGGTTGAGATGGTGGGTCCTCGCAATGAAGTGAGATGATATTCAGAGGTTCTGGGCTCAAACGGTCAGTCTGAGGCTTGCAGGTGTGGTGCAGTAAGACGTGCAGGGTCACTCCAAAGGAGCTCTAGTGAAGGGCAAGTGCCTGACAAAAGTTTGGGGACACCATACTTTGTCTTGATGCAGTATATTGCCAAAAGTATTCACTCCCCCATCCAAATCAATGAATTCAGGTGTTCCAATCACTTCCATGGCCACAGGTGTATAAAACCAAGCACCTAGACATGCAGACTGCTACTACACACATTGGTGAGAGAATGGGTCGCTCTCAGGAGCTCAGTGAATTCCAGTGTGGTACCGTAATTGGTCCAGTTGTGAAATTGTCAGTCAGTGGGATTATAACAAAGTGTAAACAGATTGGGAATAACAGCAACTCAGCCACAACGTGGTAGAACACATACAATGACAGAGCAGGGTCAGTGGATGCTGAGGAGCATAGTCCGCCAAAGTCACAGACTTTCTCCAGTCAATCACTACAGACCTCCAAACTTAATGTGGCCTTCAGGTCAGCTCAGGAACAGTGTGTAGAGAGCTTCATGGAATGGGTTTCCATGGCCGGGCAGCTGCATCTAAGCCTTACATCACCAAGTGCAATGCAGAGCATCAAATGCAGCGGTGTAAAGCGCCGCCACTGGACTCTAGAGCAGATTGGGGACGGCCCTTTCCTGTTCCAACATGACTGCACACCAGTGCACAAAGCAAGCTCTATAGAGACATGGATGAGCAAGTTTGGTGTGGCAGAACTTGACTGGCCTGATTCCTAACCTGATAGAACACCTTTGGGATGAATTAGAGTGGAGACTGAGAGCCAGGCCTTCTCTTCAAACATCAGTGTCTGACCTCACCAATGCGCTTCTGGAAGAATGGTCAGAAATTCCCATAAACACATTCCTACACCTTGTGGAAACCCTTCCCAGAAGAGCTGAAGCTGTTCTAGCTACAAAGGGTGGGCCGACCTTATATTAAACCCTATGGATTAAGAATGGGATGTCACTCAAATTTATATGTGTGTGAAGGGAGACGGGCGAATACTTTTGGCAGTATAGTGTGTTATGTTGCTGGCGTCACAGCAGGGGGATAAACTCTGTGACTCGGGACTTTATTCCCCAGACAGCGCCTTTATCTGGAGATGCAGACATGCTCACTCATTACAGCATAGACTCAGATGGTAGCTAGATGTCCGCAAAGTTTGATGGGCGGTGTACGGTTGGGTCTGACCGATGTGGACATTTTGTCGCTGTCCGTATCTCACTGTACAGAGCTGAATATCCAGGTAACCGATAAGCTGATAGAACAGGATGTGGTAAAAATGATGCAATTCCTTAGTGATAGTCCTTTCCCTGATAGCCAGGGTCCGGATGGCTGTGGCATCACCAGGGACAGACCTTGCACCCTTTCTGGAGAACCAGGTTCATCTCTGATTTCCGGGTTTTCACTGAAACCAGCAAATATGTAAAGCTTTAATACTGGACAGCTTTATCAGCCAACAGTATAACGGTCGGGTCCTACTGGGAAAGTCCATCATTGTCCAACAGCTTAGGTCCTCTCTAAACACTGGAACACCACCTGCGACTCTAGGAACAGGACCGGCATCAAGAAACTGTTATAATAAAAGATTCAAAATATAAAATCTCCAAAAACGTCAGAGCACTTCTCAGCACACACGTACCACACGTACCAAAAGAGGAGACACGATCCGCAGACCAGCTCTCGGCTGGAAGATCATCAGCGACCACTGGAGTCCCTCTGCTCACGCTGCGAGCCGCTCAGCCACATGAGTTCATATGAGTTCAGAGGATACGGAGAGTTTGAGACTCAGCTAGACTGAAGCACAGTCAGAATGCAACCCTTGGAATAAGCCCATCGGCTCCTTCGCTGTGCTGCCTTTGTCTGGATTATGTTTTGCGATTTTCCAAATATACACTTCCCTGAAGTAAAACTTACTTACTCCTTAATTACAAATCAAGTACATCAAAAACCATCTCCTGGATTTAGACCTGTTCAGCCCCACCTGCTGGCATAGCTTCGGATGTTAAGGACGGCTGTGGGATCACCAGTAATCTAGCTTCCACTGATCTGTCAAAATTCCTCCATAATTGAGTGTTTGGGAAGCAGACAGAGGGATTGGGAGTGGGTCTTGGTGTGAAATGGTTATTTACAGCGGTGGTGGTGGGAACCAGGAATCAGACACCATTTGGAATCACCATTCAAAAATACGGAATGACCATTCGATCTTATGGAATCAGACATCAGGCAGCGTATCGTAACCATCTCATGTAGTAAGTTTCTGTGAGGGAGCTTTTAGAGGGGGACGTCTGGTTACCTTCACCACCACTGTGAACAGTTCTGACCAAACCCTCCCTGAATGACTCTAAACCGGTTAATTATGCAGAAGGAAACCCCCCTTTAAATCAGGGACCTTCTGACCTGAACTGTCCCCCAGCTAAACGTTGAAAAGGCCTTCAGCATTCTGACTGAGCTCCTGGACACTGATCACTGTAAGTTAAAAACATAAATATACAATGTTTTTATTAAAAACACACTAAACGAGTGTTTAATCAGTAAAGCACTCCTCGCCCTCCAGCCGTAACTAACACTGGACCTCTATTCCGTCTGTGGAGGACAAGAAATCAGTCTGGAAGCTTCAGTCTCTCTCTCTCTGTGCAGGAGTTGTTCACAGTAGTGGACGTCCCCTTTCTCTTTCGCTCTCTCTTTCTGGGTCCCGCTGATCCTCCTCTCACAGACAGCGCTTCTCTTTAGCAGGAACTCCAGGCGGCCAGTGATTCACTCTACAGGACACAACACAACCAAACATCAGCAACAGCTCAAAAAACACCTACACAAATACACTGAAGATCACAATGGACATCAAACTGGGACCTATGCAGGACATGTGAGTGGATCATACACAGCAGTGCTGCTGGGCACCTCAGTGTCCCTGCTGGACTGAGAATCGTCCACCAACCAGACCTATCCACTAGTGTCACTAGTGTCCTGTGGACAGCGTCCTGTGGGCTTCACAAACAGAGGCTAGAGAGTCGGTATGTGCAGTTCCGCGTTCGTACATGCAGACTGTAACACAGTGAAGTTGGTATGGTGTCTGTAGTTCAGCTGGTTCTCAGTTCCCGTGCAGCGTAGGAACGTTAGCACAGCTGGTGAGGCACAGTTGAGCCCCTCCGTCCTACTTAGCGCATTTAGTGGTGTATTAGAAATATGATGCATTGCTGGTTGCAGGAGACACTTAGTGCACTAGAGCAAGGAGCAAAATAAGATCTACCTAGTGTTGTTGCTCAGTACTCGGACGCGCAGCGTGCTGTTTTGAATGAGTTAGCTTTATTGGAAATTGCCTGTAAGCAGAGCTGAGCTGTCTGATCCTGGGTCCTAACCACTGAAGAGCGGGGTAGTAAAGTATACAGAGAATCAGATGGACTACAGTCTGGAACTGTAGAACTACAGAGTGCTCCTGTATGGTCAGTGAAGGTGATGAGTGTAGATACAGGTGGACTTAATAAAGTGGCCGGTCAGTGTTTGTACGTGAGAGTGGGCGGAGTCAAGCTGCTGTAGGCTGATTACATGAATACGTGTTAATGTGATGGTTTGTATGACATCACAAAACTAATGAAGTGAAAACGAGCTGAGTGGGAAGTCAATGGCATGCTTCCAAACTTTAACAACATTAATGTACAACATTTTTAAACAGCGAGGGAAATCCAGTATTCCGTGAATGTAGCCCTTTAAGGTTAGCTGGCACGGCATCCTGCTTCCAGAGACTGAAAACTGTTGGGAAGTTACTGAAAACCAACAGAGAAAAAGTGAGGTGTCCTTAAACGTACAACAGGCAGTGTTCTCTGTAGCTAGTCAGGAATTAATCAGAAATATTCCCTATAATCCTGTTTCCTCGCATTTTATGGACTTCAAAAGTAAGCTATGCAACTAATGAATGCTGTGGCTCCGTCAAAGCGGATCACTGCAGGCAATTATGCTGAGCTGTGTGACAGTGAAGGGAAGTGGACTGGGCTGAAGCCCATTTTCTCCTGATCAGTCCGGATGTAGCAGCAGAGAGGAAAACGCTGACCCAATGTTTAGTGTCCTGCAGTACTTACTCTACTGCACACTCCACCACCGGGCCAGTCACGCCCCCCTCAGGGACCTGCGGCAGCGCTGGACAACCAAAAACACAGAGGCAAAATCATTTACAGTAGAGGTCGGAGGAACGGAATCATCATTCAAACATAAAACCACCATGCAAACATTCGGAATCACCGTTCAAGCGTATGGAGTCACAAATCAAACATATGGAATCACAATTCAAACACATGGAATAATCATTTAAACATATGGAAACGCCATTCAAATGCATGGAAACACTATTCGAACACGGAACCTCCATTTAAAACCATGGAATCACCATTCCAAAATATTAAATCACTATTCACACACGGAATCTCCATTTGGAATTATGGAATCACCATTCAAACAGGGAAACACCATTCAAACACAGAATCTTCAATTTGAATTATGGAATCACCATTCAAACATATGGAATTACCATTCAAACAGGGAATCCCCATTCAAACACATGGAATCACCATTCAAACACATGGAATCACCTTTTAAACATATGGAATCACCATTCAAACAGAGAATCCCCATTCAAACACATGGAATCACCATTCAAACAGGGAGTCACCATTCAAACATATGGAATCCCCATTCAAACACATGGAATCACCATTTAAACAGGGAATCACCATTCAATCATATGGAATCACCATTCAAACATATGGAATCACCATTCAAACATATGGAATCATCATTCAAACAGGGAATCACCATTCAAACATATGGAATCACCATTCAAACATATGGAATCACCATTCAAACAGGGAGTCACCATTCAATCATATGGAATCACCATTCAAACATATGGAATCACCATTCAAACATATGGAATCACCATTCAATCATATGGAATCACCATTCAAACATATGGAATCACCATTCAAACATATGGAATCACCATTCAAACAGGGAATCACCATTCAAACCTATGGAATCACCATTCAAACATATGGAATCACCATTCAAACAGGGACTCACCATTCAAACCTATGTAATCACCATTCAAACAGGGACTCACCATTCAAACCTATGGAATCACCATTCAAACATATGGAATCACCTTTTAAACATATGGAATCCCCATTCAAACAGGGAGTCACCATCCAAACATATGGAATCCCCATTCAAACACATGGAATCACCATTTAAACAGGGATTCACCATTCAATTATGGTGTACCTGTGAGTGAATGTGTGGTTGTGTGGAATCACCATTCAAAGTGTGGTTGTTCACATTCTCTATGGCACCATGTGAAACTATGGAATCACCATTCAACAGGGACTCACAAACCTATGTAATCACCATTGAACATATTTGGCAATAAACCTATGATTCTGATTCTCATATGAATCACCATTCAAACCTACAGTTTCATCTCTGAGCTCTGTGTACAGTAGACAGTGATGTTCAAACCTGTGAATCACTGTAAGATCTGTGAAATCACCGCTGAGTATGGTCTAATGAATCACCATTCAAACAGGGACTCACCATTCAAACCTATGGAATCACCATTCAAACAGGGACTCACCATTCAAACCTATGGAATCACCATTCAAACAGGTGTTCTACCATCTGCATATGGAACTGGTCAAACAGGGACTCACCATTCAAACCTCCAGAATCAGCATTCAAACTATGGAATCAGCACAATCATATGGAACAAAACAGGGAGTGCTGAAACTCATGGAATCATCCATTCAACATATGGAATCAGATATCAGCCAGATATTTACTATACTAACAAGGTGGCTGTATTAAAAGAGGATGTTTTAATATGAAGTGACCAGGTTTAGGCGAAAGTATTGTGTGTACTGTGAGTGTGTGTGGCTGTTGTCTAATAAAGTGGTTACTCTCTGTTAGTGAGCTAAGTAACCAAAGACAAACTCCTTGTGGGTGTTTCTAATGGCAAATAAAGCTTGATTCTGATTCTGATATGACCAGTACAGTTTCATCTCTGAGCTCTGTGTACAGTAGACAGTGTGTTTCTAATAAAGTGTGCCAGTTAGTGTGGAAGTACACGTGGTATGTGTGTGTGTGTTCGGCTAATAAAGTTCTAGGCCACTGTTAGCATGTCCGAAGTACTGCAGGTGGGTGTATTCAGCACTAATACAAAGTGACCAGAAGTCAGGAATCATACAAGGTGGGTGTTTCGAATAAAGTGGCCAGTTTACTAGTTACTAACAAGGTGGGTGTTTCTAATAAAGTGGCCAGTTAGTGGAAGTATAGGGGGGCGTTTCTAATAAAGTGACCAGTTAGTGGAAGTACAAGGTGGGTGTTTCTAATAAAGTGGCCAGTTAGTGGAAGCACAAGGTGGCTGTTTCTAATAATATAGCCAGTTAGTGAAAGTACAAGGTGGCTGTTTCTAATAAAGTGGCCAGTTAGTGAAAGTACAAGGTGGCTGTTTCTAATAAAGTGGCCAGTTAGTGGAAGTACAAGGTGGCTGTTTCTAATAATATGGCCAGTTAGTGGAAGTACAAGGTGGCTGTTTCTAATAAAGTGGCCAGTTAGTGGAAGCACAAGGTGGGTGTTTCTAATAAAGTGGCCAGTTAGTGGAAGTACAAGGTGGCTGTTTCTAATAATATGGCCAGTTAGTGGAAGTACAGGGTGGAAGTCTGTAATTGGGAATGTAATTAGACACATGAGTTGACATGATTATTATTTACAGGTCTGCCCATCTTGTTCAGATAGAAATTGAAATCCGAATTGACCTAAATCAGCCTGGTCTATTCCAATTAAGATGTACACATGGATGTATTCAATTCTAATCCAGATATTAGTTGGATTATTACCAGATTATCAGGCTGGGTGTAAACGTGGCTACTTACTGTGCTCCTCTACACAAAGTGAGCAGACTCCGTCCACCAGCTCTTTGGCTTCAGCGGCAAGCTGATATGCAGCATCCGGGATGGGGGATGGCGTGTCCGGGCTGTCAGTCGCTGGGGACGATCTGGTGCTCCTGTAGAAGCAGGAAGTGACCTCACATCAATTTTAATCCATAGCAGAGTTTGTAGGTTGGAATGTTTGGAAACTTTCGCTTTCCTTTATGTGTAACTCACCCATTCTCAATGCCAAACAAGGTGGTGGTGGAGAGAACCTTGTGGACGTTCTGTTACAACGAGAACAAGGGTAAGAAGTTTACAAGAGACTAAACTCAAACAATTACTGCATATCCAGCAGCTAATCTGAATATCATCTGAAATAAGACTTATAATAACAAGATTGTTCTTAAAATCTGAGAATGCCATTACGCACAGGTGAGCTGAGTTTACCTGAGCAAATCCCAGCAGCTTCTTATTAGAGATTTCCAAATGTTTCCTGGACACTTCGGAGCGTCTCAGCTGACTGTCGATGATAGAAAGCCTCTTATTCAGCTCTATCATTTCTTCCTGCCGTGAGATAACAGTCATTAATAAGCTGTGTCAGGTTTGCAGCATCAGTGGTTTAGAAGGATCGGGGGCTAATCGGGTCTGTGGAACTATAATTGCAGACAAGCTGTCTGGAAACAGACACTGGAAGCTCACACTGGGACATTCGCAAAGTCTTTTCTACTGAGTATCTCCTAATAATTAGGCCCAGATGTTGTTTTACAAGGCTTATAACATCAGCGCGGGAAACTAGCATTCAACAGTCCAACAAACTAATTTCTGATACAGTTTTTTACATGAAAGTTCGGCTAGACATGGGTGTTAACTCTAAGTCCACACCAGATTAGCATGCCATAGGCTATACGGCTAGCAACAACAAATAGAAAGCCTATTAGCAAATACTCACATATTTTATACCCAGTATGTTCAAATTTGCACGTCAAAATTTGCATGGCAGCTTATTAGCTCACACGCTAATCTGCTTAACATCTGGGTCCTAGCCTGTACTGTACTGGCTAAGGCTCTCACTGTCTGAACAGATCCAGCAAGTCCAAAAATCTACTCAGTTAATATTCTAGCTCTGTCCTCATGGTGAGAAAAAGAAGACATGGCAGGTGATAATCTGAGATACAGTTCCTACACCAATAGAAGTTGTGTAATCTCAAAAGAGAAACACAGTTTGGTGTAGCTAGCTAACCTAGCTAACCTAGCTAACATTAGCACCTACAGGCGAAGCTAAACTGGCCCTTTGCTGATACTCGATAGAATCTGTATTTTCTTAGGGTGTTTCTTGCTATGAAATTATGTCTTTGTATTCCAGTTCTCAGGCTCACTCAGAAAAGGGATGAAGAGAACTAGCTATCTAGCTAAGGCTAGCTATATAAGCTAACGGCTAACAACCAGAACATGAAGATGTGGTTTCATAGCATTAAACACCCTATTAAACTCACATGAGACCCATTAAGTGGGTCAAATGGCCGCTGTGCACAACCACTGCACACGTTTGTAGCAACAACATTCAAAATCAGAGGCGAAATAAATCATCCCGAAAGATATTCAGTCTCATTTCTGTGATGAACTTCATTGCAGTCATGACCCTGAAAGCAGCGAGATGCAGCGGAAGAGTTAGACTCACCTTAGTGACCTCCGTGCTCCTGCGTTTCTTGCCGGCGAGCTGGTCCTTCAGGTCCTTTATCTCAGCCTCCAGAAGCTGGATGACCTCCTCGTAGTCCTGCTCTGCACTGTTGGTCTGTCTCTGCACGGCCTCAGCCACCTGCAGCTGGCTCTTCAGAGACTTATTCTCCTCCACCGTTGCGGTGGCTTTCTGAAACATACACATGTAGAAGATCAGATGGGAAACTTCACAGTGTGACTGTTTTTAAAATCGGATCTTGAAATCAGTTCCATCTAATGGTGCACATGTCTCATTAGTGTACATGAGACTGGAGTGATGAGTGTCTGCTGAATGGAAGTGGCCCTAAACTGACCCTAATGCAATTCACACTGAAATACACTAACCAGTGCCCATACAGTATAATAATACAATACTAGAATACCATACAGTACAATATGGTATCATATAGTACCAATACAGTACATTACAGAAACATAATACACCATTCTGTGGCAGTATGACTTTGTGAGCTACAGTATAATACAGTTTAATATATGATACACTGTATAACACAATACAGTAAAATACCATTCAGTACAGTACAACACCATACAGTACAGTGCAGCAGTACAACACCATACAGTACCATATGATATAATACAGTACAGTACAGTACAACACCATACAGTACAGTACAACACCATACAGTACCATATGATATAATACAGTACAGTACAGTACAACACCATACAGTACAGTGCAACAGTACAACACCATACAGTACCATATGATATAATACAGTACAGTACAGTACAACACCATACAGTACCATATGATATAATACAGTACAGTACAGTACAATACCATACAGTACAACACCATACAGTACCATATGATATAATAAAGTACAGTACAGTACAATACCATACAGTACAGTGCAACAGTACAACACCATACAGTACCATATGATATAATACAGTACAGTACAGTACAACACCATACAGTACCATATAATACAGTACAGTACAGTACAGTACCATACAGTATGACACAGGATGATTATAGCTTGTTGCAGTATGATATTGTACAGCACAGTACAATAGAATATTATATTATATCATATAATATATTAATATAATAGTACTTGTGACCTGTACTATGTATAGTTTATAGTTAACAGTTAATAATACTGCTGCCGGTACCTACTGTAATCTATATTACAGTAGGATACTGTAAAATACAGCACAAAATACATTATGGTACAATACTATAAAGTATTATAGCAAGATACACAGCAAGAAATCAGATGTGTTTACCTCAGCTGTCTTCTGAAGCTCGTCCTCCAGAGTTTTCTTACTGTTCTCTGTGTCCTTCAGTAAACCCTGTGAACATCAGCAAACAACTTCACAGAATGGAATTTAGCACAGCATAGCTGATGTGTTGTGTGCAGTCTTGTTCTGCATCGTTCAAGTTCAGTTCTGTGTTTTTGTTGCTTTCATTTAAACTGTGAGACTCAAACGCGTCCATACGGAACATCAATCAAATGTGAATGTGATACATACAAGCCAAATAACACTGATAGCTAATAACTAATGATATAAGTTATCATTGACTAGATGTTCACAGTAATGATGCTCACCTTCAGCTGCTTCATCTGCAAGTGGAGTTGCTTCACCTCAGTCTGAAACTGTTCCATCTCTTCACTGCTGGAGCTGCACTCCGACTCATACGTCTACAAGAAAGAACCCCACAGTTTAACTGAGATTTAATACATAGTGATATACATTGTCTCCTAAACCACATACACAAGCCTGGACCCTCTTAACCAAGACCTGGATTTATTCTGTGGGACTTACCGGTGAGTGGAAGGCAGAGGTGTCCATCAGACTGGCTGCTTCATGATAGGAGAACATGAAGGGTCCCTGCGTAAGCCCAGCCTCCTCCAGCTTATCATGGTACACATTGCGTGTTGCCTCCACAAAATCTGATACAGGAAAAAAAAAAACAGTCTCTAACCAATCAGCACTCAGTAGCAGTAATGCCAACCAATCAGCACTCAGTAGCAGTAATACCAACCAATCAGAACTCAGTGGTAGTAATGCTAACCCATCAGTACTTACTAGCAGTAATGCCAACCAATCAGCACTCAGTAGCAGTAATGCCAACCAATCAGAACTCAGTGGTAGTAATGCTAACCCATCAGCACTTAGTAGCAGTAATGCCAACCAATCAACACTCAGCAGCAGTAAAGCTAAGCAATCAGAACTCAGTAGCGGTAATGCTAACCACTCAGAACTCAGTAGCAGTAATGCTAACCACTCAGAACTCAGTAGCAGTAAGGCTAACCGATCAACAATCAGCAGCTGTAATGCCAACCAATCAACACTCAGTAGCTGTAATGCCAACCAATCAGCACTCAGTAGCAGTAATGCCAACCATTCAGCACTCAGTAGCAGTAATGCCAACCAATCAACACTCAGTAGCTGTAATGCCAACCAATCAGCACTCAGTAGCAGTAATGCTAACCAATCAGCACTCAGTAGGAGTAAAGCTAACCAATCAGCACTCAGTAGCAGTAAAGTCAACCAATCAGAACTCAGTAGCAGTAATGCTAACCACTCAGTAGCAGTAATGCCAACCAATCAGCACTCAGTAGCAGTAATGCTAACCACTCAGTAGCAGTAATGCCAACCAATCAGCACTCAGTAGCAGTAAAGCCAACCAATCAGCACTCAGTAGCAGTAATGCTAACCACTCAGTAGCAGTAATGCCAACCAATCAGCACTCAGTAGCAGTAATGCTAACCACTCAGTAGCAGTAATGCCAACCAATCAGCACTCAGTAGCAGTAATGCTAACCACTCAGTAGCAGTAAAGCCAACCAATCAGCACTCAGTAGCAGTAATGCTAACCACTCAGTAGCAGTAATGCCAACCAATCAGCACTCAGTAGCAGTAATGCCAACCAATCAGCACTCAGTAGCAGTAACGTTAACCACTCAGTAGCAGTAATGCTAACCAATCAGCACTCAGTAGCAGTAATGCTAACAACTCAGTAGCAGTAATGCTAACCAATCAGCACTCAGTAGCAGTAATGCTAACCAATCAGCACTCAGTAGCAGTAATGCCAACCAATCAGCACTCAGTAGGATTCCAATATATGAAATTTCCTAATAAATGTTTAGACTTGTTTTTGCCAATTAACTACATTTATCCTCATACACAGTGGACTTGTTTACAGATGCTCTCTCGTGTTTTAGGTCATGTTACTGATATAAGTAAAGACACAGGAAGTGGCCGAGCTCCCTGAAAGACTGCTGGTTTAACTTTGAAGGGTTACACTATCCAGGCTGCTGAACAGAGCAGGATCCCGTGTCCTGAGTTCTTCTGCAGACAGATCTGATCATTTGCAAGTGTATTTTTGTAGGGGTTAAAATGAATCGCACACAAACCTGTTTATAACAGAAGAGCTCTGCAGAATTAAGACATTTTATCCCTGGACATTTGGAGCATTAACCTCAAAGGGGAAAAGACCCTGAGCTCACCTCCATATGCCACTGTCCCCTGAGGGTCCGTAGAAAGACTGTCTCTGAGCTGCCTCCTCTTCTCCTCCGTCACATCCAGCCCCAGATAGGACAGCGCCTGGAAAAGCCAGTATTCCATTTAATACAACCAGTCTGCTCTTTATTACAGCCAATCAGTCATTCAGTACAGCCAGTCAGCCCTACACTAGAGTACAGCCAATCAAACCTTCAGTACAGCCAGTCAGCCCTATAGTAGAGTACAGCCAATCAAACCTTCAGTACAGCCAGTCAGCCTTTTAAAACATTTATTCACGCCCTTAAAACAGCCAATCAGTCCTTCAATACTGCCAATAAGCCTTTTAATACATCCAATTAGCCCTTCAGTACAGCCAATCAAACCTTCGGTACAGCCAATCAGCCTTTAAATACATCCAATCAGCCCTTCGGCACAGCCAATCGAATCTTAGGTACAGCCAATAAGCCTTTTAATAAATCCAATTAGCCCCTCAGTACAGCCAATCAAACCTTAAGTACAGCCATTCAGCAATATAATACAGCCCATTAGTGCTTCAGACTTCCCTTCAGTACAGTCAGTCAACCCCTCAGGACAGCTAATCAGTCCTTTAGTACAGTCAAACTGTCCTTCAGCCAATCAGCCCTTCAGTACAGCCTATCAGCCATTCAATATAGCCAATTAGCCCTTCAGTACAGCCAATCAGCCTTTCAGTACATCCGATCAGCGCTTCAGTACAGCCAATCAGCCCTTCAGTACAGCCAATCAGCCCTTTAGTACAGCCAATCAGCCCTTCAGTACAGCCAATCAGCCAATCAGCCCTTCAGTACAGCCAATTAGCCCTTCAGTACAGCCAATCAGCCAATCAGCCCTTCAGTACAGCCAATCAGCCCTTCAGTACAGCCAATCAGCCTTTCAGTACAGCCAATCAGCCCCTCAGTACAGCCAATCAGCCCTTCAGTACAGCCAATCAGCCCTTTAGTACAGCCAATCAGCCCTTTAGTACAGCCAATCAGCCCTTCAGTACAGCCAATCAGCCCTTCAGTACAGCCAATCAGCCATTCAGTACATCCGATCAGCGCTTCAGCACAGCCAATCAGCCCTTCAGTACAGCCAATCAGCCCTTCAGTACAGCCAATCAGCCATTCAGTACAGCCAATCAGCCCTTCAGTACAGCCCTTCAGCCATTCAGTACAGCCCTTCAGTACAGCCAATCAGCCCTTCAGTACAGCCCTTCAGTACAGCCAATCAGCCATTCAGTACAACCGATCAGCCCTTCAGTACAGCCAATCAGCCCTTCAGTACAGCCCTTCAGCACAGCCAATCAGCCCTTCAGTACAGCCAATCAGCCATTCAGTACAACCAATCAGCCCTTCAGTACAGCCAATCAGCCCTTCAGTACAGCCAATCAGCCCTTCAGTACAGCCCTTCAGTACAGCCAATCAGCCCTTCAGTACAGCCAATCAGCCCTTCAGTACAGCCAATCAGCCATTCAGTACAGCCAATCAGCCATTCAGTACAGCCCATTAGCACTAAGAATTTAGTGTTTTAAATCAGATGATCAACCATAAATAATAACATCTGGATTTTGACTTTAGGGCTATGGAAGATGTATATTCACTCAGCATGGTCTGAACATTTGTCAGCTGTGGTAAATGTGAAAAGATGAGCTGAGCTTTTCTAACAGTAAAGCCAATTACACATCATCTCCACTAGGGGGCAGAAGAGTTATAGGTCGAGAAAGGAAATGATTATGGAATAAATGATGATGGGGGAATGAAGCCCAGTTATTAAACCTTTATTATCAAACACTGCCCGTATCATAAACCTATAGAAGCTGCACACACTCAGACTTCAACTTTACAAAACTGCAGCAGCCAAAACCCACAAAACTGCACTTCCAGTACGTGCAGAGTAAACGACTGGGGAAGACCAAAATCATTAATACCTGGCAGGTGAAATCAGCCTGCATACCTGTGTGTCTACTATGAGTGAGGTGTACTGTGTCCACGCTCATCATCAAAGTGCTTTCTTTCCCCAGCGGACCCGAATCCTATTAATGTACTGCTAGATTAGGGTCAGCCACAGGATCAGCGGGATCAGATTAAATCACTGCTAAACAACTGCATGATGACAAAGAGCGCAGGCAGAGGGAGGAGAGAGCGGGCGAGTGACAGTGGGATACCGCGCAGGAGCTGGGGAGGGGGGGTCTCTGTGTAAACAGCCTGCCTGGCACTGGAGGACTTTTCCACTCAGATACTCTATAGATATCTGCAGTAGATTACAGAGGATTAACCCCTTATATTCACCTTATGTTTTCCTTTAACCACAGGGTTTAATCCCGTCCTACCGAGAGGCCGTGCAATCAAACGCCTCAGAAGAGTGAGTTTCAGGAAGCGGATGTGAGATGCTGACTTAAACAGAGTTCTGTTCTGTTTTCAGCCACTGTGTGTGTGTGTGTGTGTGTGTGTGTGTGTGTGTGTGTGTGAGTGTATGTGTGTATGTGTGTACGCTTGGGTGTGTGCATGCTCGGAAATGTCCTCGGAAAGCTTCTGACGTTACGATTAGGGTTAGTCTTTAAATTAGGCTTAGAATATATATATATATATATATATATATGAAATGTAAAGGATATGAAGTATATGTTATATAAAGTCTGAAAATCACTTAAAACTAGTAAACACCGTCTGAAAATAAGTACAATATTCATAACACGAGATTTTTAATACATATCCACTAGATATGACATCATTTTATTTCTATACATATATAGAAATGTATAGTATATATAGAATATGTATGTATACACACAATGGGGTGCGAAAGTTTGGGCAGCCTTGTTAATTTTCCTGATTTACCTTTATAAAGCATTTATTGTTTGGATAAAAAATTCAGTTAAATATATCATATAGGGGACAAACACAGTGATATTTGACAAGTGAAATGAAGTTTATATAATTTACAGAAAGTGTGCAATAATTGGCTAAACTAAAGTAAGCAGGTGCATAAATTTGGGCACTGTTGTCATTTTATTGATTTCAAAACCTATAGAACTAATTATTGGAACTCAAATTTGGTTTGGTAAGTTCAGTGACCCTTGACCTCCATACACAGGTGACTCCATTTATGAGAAAGGGTATTTAAGGTGGGCAATTGTAAGTTTTTCTCCTCTTTGCGTCTTCTCTGAAGAGTCGCAGCATGGGAGTCTCAAAACAACTTTCAAATGACCTGAAAACAAAGATTGTTCACCGTCATGGTTTAGGGGAAGGATACAGAAAGCTATCTCAGAGATTTCAGCTTTCAGTCTCCACTGTGAGAAACATTGTGAGAAAATGGAAGACCACAGGCACAGTTCAAGTCAAGGCTTGAAGTGGCAGACCAAGAAAAATCTCGAATAAACAGAAGCGAGGGATGTTGAGAACAGTCAGAGTCAACCCACAGACCAGCACCAAAGACCTACAACATGATCTTGCTGCTGATGGAGTCACTGTGCATCAGTTCAACTATTCGGCACACTTTACACAAGGAGATGCTGTATGGGAGAGTGATGCAGAGGAAGCCTTTCCTCCGCCCACATCACAAACAGAGCCGCTTGAGGTATGCTAAAGCACATTTGGACAAGCCAGCTTCATTTTGGAATAAGGTGCTGTGTTATTTGGGCCGCTATGCATGGAGGAAAAAGAACACAGCACTCCAAGAAAAACACCTGCTACCTACAGTAGAATTTGGTGCTGGTTCCATCATGCTGTGGGGCTGTGTGGCCAGTACAGGGACTGGGAATCTTGTTAAAGTTGAGGGACGCATGGATTCCAATCACTATCAGCAGATTCTGGAGACCAGTGTCCAGGAATCAGTGACAAAGCTGAAGCTGCGCCGGGGCTGGATCTTCCAACAAGACAACGACCCTAAACACTGCTCAAAATCTACTAATGCATTCATGCAGAGGAACAAGTTCAACGATCTGGAATGGCCATCTCAGTCCCCAGACCTGAAAATTACTGAAAATCTGTGGTGTCACTTAAAGAGAGCTGTCCATGCTCGGAAACCATCAAACCTGAAAGAACTAGAGATGTTTTGTAAAGAAGAATGGTCTAAAATACCTTTAGCCACAATCCAGACTGTCATTAGAAGCTATGGGAAGGGTTTAGAGGCTATCTATCTATCTATCTATCTATCTATCTATCTATCTATCTATCTATCTATCTATCTATCTGTTTGATTGTATATGTATTGTACATGGATTTATTCATAGTGCCTGTCACACCACTGTAAACGGATGTTGTTGGCGATCTTAAAGATTCTACAGTCTGAAACAGTCCATTTCCTGATATACCACATACATTCTTAATACACCACAGTTTTATATTTCTCCATATCTATAATATATATATAGCGGTGTAAAATCTCCAGTTCCCCTTGTTACAGACAGTAGCCTCCTCTGTTAGTGTACAGCTGACCAGCCCCCTTGTGAAGCAGGGCCCCCCACAAACAATCATGAGCATGTGTAAAAGCTGTGGTAGCTAATGCTCACCAGGTCAAGCTTCTCTGATCTGAGGCGAATGTGGGGGTCCAGAGTGATCTTGGGTTTGGAGACTGTGGAGGCCCTCTGTGTGCTGGAAGCTGCTGAGGACACAATAAACACAGAGACACACAGGATCATATTCCCAACAGCGTTCCATTCACTCGTTCTCCAGCAGAGGACTGCAACATCACTGCATTTCAACTCTGGCCTGAATTTAGAGGATTAGAGATATCTGACTGAGACAAACGAATAAGCACCATCTCTAATACAGTAAAGATTATACACAGAGAGAGGGATCAAACCGGAGAGAGGGAGAGAGAGAGAGAGAGAGAGAGAGAGAGAGAGAGAGAGAGAGAGAGAGAGAGGAGGGGAGGTGGAGGGTTTAATAAATAGCTACTATAAATTATTCAGTATCCACTATGAATTATTCAGTATCCACCATGAATTATTCAGTATCCACCATGAATTATTCAGTATCCACTATGAATTATTCAGTATCCACCATGAATTATTCAGCATCCACTATGAATTATTCAGTATCTACTATGAATTATTCAGTATCCACCATGAATTATTCAGTATCCACTATGAATTATTCAGTATCCACCATGAATTATTCAGTATCCACCATGAATTATTCAGTATCCACCATGAATTATTCAGTATCCACCATGAATTATTCAGCATCCACCATGAATTATTCAGTATCCACTATGAATTATTCAGTATCCACCATGAATTATTCAGTATCCACCATGAATTATTCAGCATCCACTATGAATTATTCAGCATCCACTATGAATTATTCAGTATCCACTATGAATTATTCAGTATCCACCACGAATTATTCAGTATCCACTATGAATTATTCAGTATCCACCATGAATTATTCAGCATCCACTATGAATTATTCAGTATCCACTATGAATTATTCAGTATCCACCACGAATTATTCAGTATCCACTATGAATTATTCAGTATCTACTAAGAATTGTTCGGTATCCACTATGAATTATTCAGTATCCACTATGAATTATTCAGTATCCACCATGAATTATTCAGTAGCTACTATGAATTATTCAGTATCCACCATAAATTATTCAGTATCTACTATGAATTATTCAGTATCCACCATTAATTATTCAGTATCTACTATGAATTATTCAGTATCTACTATGAATTATTCAGTATCCACTATGAATTATTCAGCATCTACTATGAATTATTCAGCACCTACTATGAATTATTCAGCATCTACTAAGAATTATTCAGTATCTACTATAAATTATTCAGTATCTACTAAGAATTATTCAGTATCTACTAAGAATTATTCACCATCTACTATGAATTATTCAGTGTCCACTATGAATTATTCAGCATCCACTATGAATTATTCAGTATCCACCATGAATTATTCAGTATCCACTATGAATTATTCAGTATCTACTAAGAATTGTTCGGTATCCACTATGAATTATTCAGTATCCACTATGAATTATTCAGTATCCACCATTAATTATTCAGTATCTACTATGAATTATTCAGTATCTACTATGAATTATTCAGTATCCACTATGAATTATTCAGCATCTACTATGAATCATTCAGCACCTACTATGAATTATTCAGCATCTACTAAGAATTATTCAGTATCTACTATAAATTATTCAGTATCTACTAAGAATTATTCAGCATCTACTAAGAATTATTCAGTATCTACTATAAATTATTCAGTATCTACTAAGAATTATTCAGTATCTACTAAGAATTATTCACCATCTACTATGAATTATTCAGTGTCCACTATGAATTATTCAGCATCCACTATGAATTATTCAGTATCCACCATGAATTATTCAGTATCCACTATGAATTATTCAGTATCTACTAAGAATTGTTCGGTATCCACTATGAATTATTCAGTATCCACTATGAATTATTCAGTATCCACCATGAATTATTCAGTATCTACTATGAATTATTCAGTATCTACTATGAATTATTCAGTATCCACTATGAATTATTCAGCACCTACTATGAATTATTCAGCATCTACTAAGAATTATTCAGTATCTACTATAAATTATTCAGTATCTACTAAGAATTATTCAGTATCTACTAAGAATTATTCTGTATCCACTATGAATTATTCAGCATCCACTATGAATTATTCAATATCTACTATAAATTATTCAGTATCTACTAAGAATTATTCAGTATCCACTATTAATTATTCCGTATCCACTATGAATTATTCCGTATCCACTATAAATTTCTCCGTATATAATGTGAATTGTTCCGCTGAGTGTACACCTGTACATCCTCTAATCAGGTAGAGTGTAATAAGTGCTTGTCTGATTTCGGACCCGCAGTCACTCATGCAGGATGAAATGCATCAGCTTTGGCCAAATGCACTGGTGTAAGTAAGCAGATCACAGACAGTCTAGACAGAGCCGGTGTGAACGGCATGTCTTAAGGGCTGCCATTCATCCGTGGAAAACCGGATTACAATCAAAGGGAATTAATGCAGTTTGAGCAATTCCACCACAGGAGAAAACATGCCAACCAATGGGAGGGCCGGCTATGTTCTTACAAGCCTGTCCCTCAGCCCAGGAGCGGAGATCTGCATCCATTCCCTCAGAGCAGCCTGCTAGCAGGCCCTTTTAATCCAGACCATAGACATGACACCATCGTTCAGGGGGAGCCCACATCTAGCACCATTTTACCTGATGTCTTTTTCCCGGTAACTACCTTCACATAGACCTCAATCAAAGCCAAGCCAGCGGAGTCTGTGCTGCCCTCTGCTGCCCTGAGGTCAAGGACAAGTCACATGTGTTTACGTTAACTTGGGAGATTAATTAGTGATGCACCTAAAGCTCCTGCTGTCAAATTAGTCCTCTACAAGATTTACAGTGACTTACGAGGGACTGCAGGGACAGAAACACTGAACAACACACAGCATCTCTGCCATTCCCACTCCGGGTCTGGAATACCTGGGATAGCACTGTGCAGCTTTGGAGGAGCATGTCTGAGAACTGTGGACCACGTCACATAACCAGGTCTTGTTCATGAGCCACAAATGATATAGTGCTACACCAGGCATTCCAGGCCGGGAGTGGGAATGACAGAGACCCCTCCATCAGAGTTCCATCAGAATGATTCTGGAGCTGATATCAAAACAAGACAA
This sequence comes from Prochilodus magdalenae, assembly GCA_024036415.1. Taxonomy (NCBI): domain Eukaryota; kingdom Metazoa; phylum Chordata; class Actinopteri; order Characiformes; family Prochilodontidae; genus Prochilodus; species Prochilodus magdalenae. The sequence continues at coordinate 44,106 of JAMWET010003299.1, forward strand.
AGCTGCTTTAACAGCCTAGCCTAATCAGGCTAACGTTAGCATGGCGGTAAATTCCCAAACATCTCTAGCCCCGATCCGCTGCAGCAGCTCAGCAGCTGGACTTTTCCCAGTGTTCTCTTCAAAGCGCTGTTCCGTGTTAAAGTTTTCCCGAACTCTCCGGCTCAGGATATTTAAACAGGCTTCCTCCGGCCTCTCAGCGCTGCGGAGATGATTACACTCTTCACGCTGGATCTGTGAGCGGCCTGAGGAGTTTACAGCTGATACTCTATCAGGGTGCGGAGACAGGCTCTCTGTGTTCAGCCTGTTCTCCCTCCACACACGCAGCAGCGGCGGCGCACGGCCGGCCGCCGAAGATTTGTACCCAACTGTGATTAAACTCCAACACTGCTCCAGTCTAATCCCCAACATCTCTCTCTCCTGTATCTCTCTTTCTCTCTCCTTCACTCTCACTCCCTCACTCACTCTATCTCTCTTTCACACTCCATTCTTTCACCCTCTTTCTCCTTCACTCATTCTCTGCTCTCACTCTCTCTCCTTCTCTCTCTCCTTCACTCTCGCTCCCTCACTCACTCTCTCTCTTTCACACTCTATTCCTTCACCCTCTTTCTCCTTCAATCATTTTCTGCTCTCTCTCTCCTTCACTCACTCTCTCTCCTTCTCTCTCTCCTTCACTCTCGCTCCCTCACTCACTCTCTCTTTCACACTCTATTCCTTCACCCTCTTTCTCCTTCAATCATTCTCTGCTCTCTCTCTCCTTCACTCACTCTCTCTCTCCTACAATCACTCTCTCTCTCCTTCACTCACTCTTCATCTTTTTCTGCTCTCACCTTTACTCACTCTCTCTCCTTCACTCACTCTCTTCTTCTCTCTCTCCTTCACTCTTTCTCTTTCACTCACTCTCTTTCCTTCTCTCTCTCCTTCACTCTCTCTCCTTCACTCACTCTCTCCCTCTCCTTCTCTCTCTCTCCTTCACTCACTCTCCCTTTCCGTCTATCTCTCCTTCAATCACTCTCTCTCTCCTTTACTCACTCTCTCTCCTTCTCTCTCTCCTTCAATCACTCTCTCTCCTTCAATCACTCTCTCTCTCCTTCACTCACTCTTCATCTTTCTCTGCTCTCACCTTTACTCACTCTCTCTCCTTCACTCTCTCCTTCAATCACTCTCTCTCTCCCCCTCTCATTCACTTTCTCTTCTTCACTCACTGTCTTTCTCCTTCTCTCTCTCCTTGAATCACTCTCTCTCTCCTTCACTCTCTCTCTCTCTCTCTCTCCCTCCTTCTCTTTCCTTCAATCACTCTCTCTCCTTCACTCACTCTTTCTCTCCTTCACTCACTCTCATCCCTTTCTCTGCTCTCACCTTTACTCACTCTCTCCTTCACTCACTCTCTTTCTCCTTTTCTCTCCTTCAATCACTCACTCTCTCTCCTTCACTCACTCTGTCTCTTCTTCACTCTTTCTTCTTCACTCACTCTCCTTCACTCACTCTCTCTCTCCTTCTCTCTCTTCTTCACTCTCTCTCCTTCACTCACTCTCTCTCTTTCTCTTTCCTTCACTCTCTCTCCTTCACTCTCTCTCCTTCAATCACTCTCTCTCTCCTTCACTTTTTCCTTCTCTCTCTCCTTCAATCATTCTCTTTCCTTCACTCATTCTCTCTGCTCTCTCGCCTTCACTCACTCTCTCTTTCCTTCACTCGCTCTCCTTTACTCACTCTCTCATTCTCTGCTCTCTCTCACCATCACTCACTCTCCATCTCTTTCTTTGCTCTCTCTCCTTTACTAACGCTCTCTCTTCCCTTTCTCTGTCCTTCACTTTTCTCACACTACTCTTCTTCCCTCTTTCTCTCTCCTTTACTCATTCTCTCTCCCTCCTTGTCTCTGTCCTTCACTTTTTCATGTCCTTTCACTTTGTCTTCACTCTCTCTCTCCTCCTCTCTCCCTCACTCCACCTGTTCAGGGGTTATACCTGAGACTGTGGGTGCTTCCAGAGGCCACGGAGGGCTCCGGTTTCATACCCTCAGTGCGACGCTGCATATTAGGCAGGAGTGTTTCACACGGGGTATTCAGTAACGTACAGAGACGGTCAGACTGAGACACTGCAGCCTGAATGACCTTGTCCAGACACTGTCCGGTACTGAGTTCTGTGTGTTTGGATTTCTTTGCTGTATAAATGAACCTACATTAATAATTATTAATAATCAGACATGATTAAACAGACAGGGACACACACCACACCTCCGTCTTATAACAGACAGGTAGGAGTAAGCGTAGGTGGAGCCTTCTCAGCCATCAGTGGACATGCCGTGTCCATAAACAGCCATATGAACAGTTTGTGTGTGTGTACGTGTGTGTTTATATGTGCGTGTGTGAGAGTGAGTGTGTGTGTGTGTTTGTGTATATGAGTGTGTGTGAGTGTGTGTGTGAGAGTGTGTGTGTGTTTGTGTATGAGTGTGTGTTTATATGTGAGTGTGTGTTTGTGTATATGAGTGTGTGTGAGAGAGTGTGTGTGTGTATATGAGTGTTGTGAGTGTGTGTGTGTGTTTGTGTATATGAGTGTGTGTGTTTAAATGTGAGTGTGTGTGTGTGTTTGTGTGTGTGTGTGTATGAGTGTGTGTGTTTATATGTAAGTGTGTGTGTGTGTGTGTGTATGTGTGTGTTTATATGTGAGTGTGTGTGTGTGTGTGTGTGTAAGTGTGTGTGTGTGTGTGTGTGTATGTGTGTGTTTATATGTAAGTGTGTGTGTGTGTGTGTGTGTATGTGTGTGTTTATATGTGAGTGTGTGTGCGCATATGAGTGTGTGTGTTTATATGTGAGTGTGTGTGTGTGTGTGTTTGTGTATATGAGTGTGTGTGTGTTTATATGTGTGTGTGTGTGTGTGTGTGTGTGTGTTCGTGTATGTGAGTGTATGTGTGTGTATGTGTGTGTGTGTGTGTTCGTGTATGTGAGTGTATGTGAGTGTATGTGTGTGTGTGTGTGTGTGTGTGTGTGTGTGTGTATATGTGTCTGTGTGCAGTCTGGGTTGATGCTCCCTCCACAGCATTACCTGAGACCTGGATGTCTGGTGGACAGACGTCAGGTGAGGATGAGGGAGCTGGTTCATCTGCTCGGATCTGTGGGAACAGAGGTGGACATATTAACCCTTTAACCCTTTACGTTCATTATTCAGCACTCAGGGGTATGATCACTGTTAATATTCAGCATCTACTACAAAGTCAGTCAGTTTCAGGGTTTGTGTGCTCACCTCAGGAGACCTTACGTGAACCTTTAATCTCCCAGAGCCGTACCCGTTCCCCACGGCCCGCTGTACCCCGTTGTGTAAGGATGCGCTTGAGGGGAAAGGGCCTTTTCCGGGGATGAAGGCGATCTCCACTATCGTATCCTGACTGAAAGACCACAGAGCAGCATGGAATGTCCATTAGCCTGAACTGAACTCACAAAGGGGACAGCCAATCATTCTCTGACTACAGAGCTTTTGAGAATTGAGGAATTTTGTCTTCTGCATTTAACCCACCTGTGAAGTGAAACACCAACCCACACACACACACACAGCCACACACACACACACACACACACACACACAGCCACACACACCCACACACCCACCCACCCACACACACCCACAGACACACACCCACAGAAACACACACCCACCCACAAAAACACACTTGGCCAGAGCAAGGGGCAGCCCTATCCACAGTGCCAGGGGAGCAGTTGGGGGTTAGGCGCCTTACTCAAGAGCACTCCAGTTGTTAGTGTCGGTTCAGGGAATCAAACCTGTGACCTTCCGGTTAGGCTGGTTCCCCTCCAGCCCTTGTTGCATGTTTATAATAACAGTAATAATAATAATAATAATAATAATAATAATAATTCTGTTGTGAAGCTGCGGTTCCCATCCCCACCCTGTTATGCCTACGCCAGCGCCCACCTCTCTCCATCTGTTCCTACACGGGTTATGCTTAATACAGTTCACACATTCTACTTCATGTACCGCACATGCAGCTGTAGCATCAGGTACATGTAATCATCTTTACGATGCAGCAGTTGCAACCAAACTGCTTTCTGGATATCCATGTCTCACTGAAGAACATAATGTAAGCATATAATGACCTGCACATCCATACATTGTGTACCACACACAGCCCAGCCCATCTTCTGGGAGTAAGTCCAGTAGCACTACAGTGCAATATAGCTGATTCATTGCGGCTCAATCTCACTGTGTATGTCATGACACCATCAGTGATGCGGTTCTCTTCATAGACACACCCAAAGACATGTGATACTAGGCTGTAAACTGACTATGGAGGGGTGTTACCTCAGGGGAAGACTTGGGAAAGCCCACACCAGTGGTGAGGTGTTATCTTGTAAGTGAGGTTTAGTCACTTTCACGTGATTATGACGCTAACAACCTGGATGCCTCGGAGAGGTCCGTATCTCATTTCCTGGAGGCTAGCAGTGTGGTCTCATTGGTCACACTGGAAAAGGTGCATCTATATATGTGGTTTACTATATGTAACTAAGTCTCCTACAACACATACACACGTACCTGAATTTGACTTTGTTGATGGTGCTCTTGGCCTCTTCGTACGTCACTCCGATCAGAGACTCTTTGTTGATGGCGATGAGCTGATCTCCAGGCCTCAGCCGTCCATCCTGTGGGCGAGAAGAGCAGGAGAAAGGTTTTGACTACACCACAGAGCAGAGGTTCAGGTTAGAGCAGCTCAGAGCGGTTGTGAAAGGGTTAAGCGGTGCAGGTGCGGCAGGATGACTGTGCAGCATCTCTCCATAATAATAAGCTGAGCTGTATCGGGTGACTGTTTTCCAGCACGGTGGCTCTCCCCCTGTCCTCAAGCTCGTATTCCACTGACCTCTACACACCGACCCAAACCTCCGGGGAGCCTCAGCCCAACACGCTGCACAAAGATCTCCTGTGCTCTGCATCACCCTTCCACCACCCCTTTACACACTGACAGTCACGCTGTCCAGGACGCTTTTAAACCCATGCCTAATCCGGGTTACTCAGCAGAACACAGCATCACACGTGTACATATTTACTCCTGTAGTACTGACAGTGCCGTACTGGGAACACCGGGAATAAAGTCAAAAGGTCATGCCTACTTTCTGCCCCCTTGTTGTGATGTCCGCACTCAAATCAAGGTGTACGTGAGTGTGTGAGTGTTTGAAAGTGTTTAAGAGAGTGCGTGAGTGAGTGTGTGTGTGATTGTGTGAGTTAGCGTGCGTGCAAGAATGTGTGTGAAAGTTTAAAAGTGTGTGAGAGTGTGTAAGTGAGAGTGTAAGAATGTGAGTGTTTAAGAGTGTGTGTGTGTGTGTGTGTGTTTATAAGAGAGAGTGTGTGTGTGTGTGTGTGTGTTTATAAGAGAGAGTGTGTGTGTGTGTGTAAGAGAGAAAGAGAGAGAGTGTGTGCGTGTGTGTAAGAGAGTTTGTGTGTGTGTGTGTTTGTAAGAGAGAAAGAGAGAGTGTGTAAGAGTGTGTGTGTGTGTAAGAGAGAGAGAGAGAGAGTGTGTGTGTGTGTGTGTGTGTGTAAAAGAGAATGTGTGTGTGTGTAAGCGTGCATGTGTGTGTGTGTTTGTGTGTAAGCGAGAGTGTGTGTGTGTGTGTGTGTGTGTGTGTGTAAGAGAGAGAGTGTGTGTGCGTGTGTGTAAGCGAGAGTGTGTGTGTGTGTGTGTGTGTGTGTAAGAGAGAAAGAGAGAGTGTGTAAGAGTGTGTGTGTGTGTAAGAGAGAGAGAGAGACAGTGTGTGTGTGTGTGTGTAAGAGAGTGTGTGTGTGTGTGTGTTTGTAAGAGAAAGAGAGAGTGTGTAAGAGTGTGTGTGTAAGAGAGAGAGAGTGTGTGTGTGTGTGTGTAAAAGAGAATGTGTGTGTGTAAGCGTGCATGTGTGTGTGT
>JAMWET010003299.1:57500-82500 GCA_024036415.1 Prochilodus magdalenae
GTAGTTTTGGTTTGTGGATGATTCTCAGTCCAGCAGTGACACTGAGGTGTCCAGCAATACTGCTATGTCTGATCTACCCATAAGGTTCTTTGCATGGTGAAATGGTTCTCTATATTTCTGTGTTGTGTATGATTCTGTATTTGTTCCTGTATACGCCATTACTGTTAGCTTGCTAACAATACCAGAACCCACACTGGAACCATTCCATCATGCAAAGAACCATTTACAACCAAGTACAAGCTGAACATGATCGGTGATAGGCTAAACAAAGCCGTGGAACGAAGAACAATCAGCTTACCATGCTGAATGGGCGAATTCCTGGTAGAGCCTGTGCTGCCGCTGGAGCCGTACTTTTCCAGAAGCTCTGCGAATTCCCTCCTACAAACAAGAAGAGAAAATGGAATTAAAAAAGGAACCCCATTACCAAACCGAACCTGAGAAACAGACGAGCTCCCAAAATCACATCAGCCATAATCTAAACCATTCAGATATGTAAGTGACATAACCCAAGTTAATACCTTCAGATTACCTAAGCAGAGCTCACAGGGTACAGCAATCACAAAATCATGGCTCCTATTGCACACGGAAGCCAAATCAATCAATTTAGGCTACCCAAGAAAGATTTGGGCATTACAAAGAACTGTCTAATTTATCCCAGAATAATAAACTCTGAACCGGAAGTCAGGCGTGTGGACAGAAGCGATGTTCTGGTTTTTGTTTTTTTGTGTTGATTTGGACAATACTGACCAGGACACACTAGAAAGGTGCTTGGAATTTCTGATACTGCTGTAAATCCATCTGTTGTCTGAGTAGAAAACCCATGTCCAGGAAGCATTGAATACGTTGTGGTGTACCACAGGGGTCTATTCTTGGCCCATCGTAGTTCTCTCTGATTACGCCTAAATATAATTCACAGAATGCACATCCACAATACATAACATCATCAACAGATCCAAAGAATGCAAGGGACAAGACAGTCCATACGCCGTGTAATCCACAAATCCAAGTTGCATTGTGCACAGAAGAAGCCATGATCCAGAAGCGCTGCCGTTTTCTCTGGGCCAAAGCTCATTTCAATTGGACTGAGGTAGATGGAAAACTGTTCTGGGGACAGAAGAGTCAAAACCTGAAATTCTTTCTGGACACCACCTGCGCCGTGTCCTGCGGACTTGAGCCTGTATCTCTGATGGTATGGGGCTGCATTGGTGGCTATAGCGTAGGCAGCTCATACATCTAGAGAGGCTCTGTTAATGCTGAGCAGTGTACAGGTTTCAGAACAACATCCAATCAACATCTCCTTCAGGGAAGGCCTTGCATGTTTCACCAAGACAGTGCTAAACCACATACTGCATCCATCACAACAGCATGGCTTCACAGAGGAGTCCGGGTTCTACAACCCCAACTGAGAGTGTAGACACTCTGTAACACTCAACACAATCATACAAACCTGTTAATATTTTACTCTGCGATTTGAGACCTTGTCTCCGAGTTCTCTCTGTGTCCTCTTTAAATAATTCCACTCCATCTCTTTTCCAGCCTCAGCTCCCCAGACGCCTCTCGAGTGGCAGATATAGGGCAGCAAAAACATCCCCTGACTCTGCTGACAGCTTCAGTCTGCTTCAGCGGCAGAGGAACTCTCCCCTCTCCCGGACTTCAACTCTCACCTTCTTAACCTGCCTACGCTGCTGCTCGGTGTCCCTGCACAACACCGGCTGGTAGCCAGGAACCCGGTCATGCACGAGTGGCTTCTTTACTACAAATCAGACAGGAACTGAACGCAGAGGTTAACACCGTGTGGCCATACAGTCCATATATGGAAACTGTATTGAGTTTACATATATAGTCATATCAGAATATTCTGACCACCTACCAGCAGGAATGCCCAACCTGGGCTTGGATGACACTAGCAAGATGTCATGGCATTGACTGTATTACATGACGGACTGTCTCCGGAGTCACTCGTGCCCATTCCTACTGTAGATGACCACTGTGGTCCCTTAGATTGTGTGCTTGGGGGTCAGCACGGTGAGCCTGGCAATCCAAGTGCTCCCAAGTGTGCTCCAATGGATTGATTAGGGGCCACTTAGCAGGCCCGGGAAGGACACCAAAGTCACTGTCTTGCTCCTGAGACCATTAATGCACCGCGTGCTGAGGTGGGGTATTATCCTGCTGATAGGTACCATCAGGGAAGAACCTCAACATATGTACAGGTGCACATTAACTGCTAGGATTGCCAGGTACACATTGGTGTTCAGAGACTCATGCAGCGGTATTAGGAGTCCAAGATCCTGTCAGGTAAACGTCCTGCCATGTACACTGCTAGAACCACTCTGCGTTTGGCCCACAGGTGTCTCCTGCAGGTGGTTCTCATGCATTTGGAGGCTTTTATGCAACACGAACCTGGATTTAATCTTGGCAACCTTAACCATGCAGCTTCTTCTCAGGTACAGACGTAAGAGTGGTTGCTCAGTGGTGATCCTCGACACTTTCCTTGGTGCTCATGAGATGCTACCACCCTGTTATCATGCCCTTCCTGACATCTGCCACATAGCATCCTTACTCATGACAATGATTTTGCACCCTGCTACAATTGGTGTGCACCAAATCCTGTCACATGGGATCCGTGACATCCCAGGCTGACTTCATTCCGAAACAGGGATGGTCATAATATTCTGATATGACTTTGTATACCTGTCTATTCAGCTTAGCCCTCCTCCCCACTCATCCTGAAGGACAGCTTTTTAAATGAGGCAGAACAGATCTTATTTACATATCATCGCTGTCCAAAGAAAAACAGGTATCTGCAAAATGGCAACTTCACAGGAGAGGCCAAAAACTTAATTTAACTTGAATGGAAGTCAATGGAACCAGACGTCCTTCCAAATGGTTTTGGGCCATTTCTGTTGGTTCATTTGTCATGAAATCTCCACACAGAGTAAACAGCAGCTCATGTGATCAAATTAGGCATAAAAGTGAAAATCAACATGTTTTTCTTTGGACAGCGACAATATACTAGTCTTACAGGCACAGTACCATAAACAGCCTATTAAATACTAAGCCACACAGAGAATTTGTAAATATATATAAACCTGAATTATGATGTTTTAGATACATATGGGAAAGCAGTCATAAATAAATAAATAAATAAAAATAAATTTTAAAAATGCATATGGGCCCTTTAATGGTCTACCTCAGTGTTTCCCAACCTGGGAATCTGTAAGCTCCCCAACGCTACAAGCTTCTCTAAGAGGTTCCGAGAGGCCTCTGGAAGCACTGCACTGGTGATCACCATAGCAGCAGAATCGTGAGGATCTGCTGTAGGATCATGTTCTCTGAAACAACTGCAGTCCATTCCTACACATACAGCTATGAGGTCAAGATGCATTTCATCACAGCTCAGTGCACATCATGTAACCCACTGTGTTTTCCTCCCTAAGAGGAGCTCCTGAGTGGGGATTAGAGGGAGGAGGTGGAGTCAGGTCAGGCGATAATGTGCTGGGGGGTATTACTGGGTGGGCAGGAGGTCGCAATCCCGAACGCATCATTCCACTAACACCACAGTAATGAAGCAGCACACGTAAACCTGCAGAGCGGGACGACGTAGCCCGAGACCTCGAGACCTATTCAATCAGAAGGACGATTAAGCACATCATGAACTCTCAAACACACAATCAACTACAAGCTATGTTGCACCCTTTTGCACAGGCCACATGTCCTGATCTCCTTTCTTCCTGTATGATAAGTTCAGCAAACAAACAGCCAACTGCCCAAACATCTTGTCCCGAGGATCCAAACTGTAGCGTCTGTGGTGGACGGTACACAAACGAAGCCAGTGAAGTATGGAAGCACACTTTTTGTGGTTTGTGGTTGTGTTTAATAAGACTGCCTTACATATTGTTATTAAAGCTACATTATATACACCATTCTGATACACTATATATATACAGGGGTTGGACAATGAAACTGAAACACCTGTCATTTTAATGTGGGAGGTCTCATGGCTAAATTGGACCAGCCTGGTGGCCAGTCTTCATTAATTGCACATTGCACCAGTAAGAGCAGAGTGTGGAGGTTCAGTTAGCAGGTAAGAGCACAGTCCTGCTCAAAATACTGCAATGCCCACAGCATTATGGGTGACATACCAGAGTTCAAAAGAGGACAGATTGTTGGTGCACGTCTTGCTGGCGCATCTGTGACCAAGACAGCAAGTCTTTGTGATGTATCAAGAGCCACGGTATCCAGGGTAATGTCAGCATACCACCAAGGAGAACGAACCTCCACCAGCATCACGTAGTGACCTGGCCACTATCCTGCAAGAAGAATGGCTTAAACTCCCTCTGACCACTGTGCAGGACGCAGTATATGTCATTCCCAAGACGAACTGACGCTGTATTGGCCGCAAAAGGAGGCCCTACACCATACTAATAAATGATTGTGGTCTAAAACCAGGTGTTTCAGTTTCATTGTCCAACCCCTGTATATACACACACAAGTATTTGCTCTTCTGTCTTCACACACATATGAACTTGCGTGGCATCCCATTCTTAGTCCATAGGGTTTCATATGATGCTCCACCCTTTTCAGCTAGAACAGCTTCAACTCTTCTGGGAAGGCTTTCCGCAAGGTGTATGAATGTGCTTATGGGAATTTCTGACCATTCTTCCATTTGTGAGGTCAGACACTGTTGTTGGGTGAGAAGACCTGGCTCGCAGTCTCCGCTCTAATTCAACCCAAAGGTGTTCTATCGGGTCAGCGCACCATGCTCCTCAGCCCTCTGTCATTGTGTCCTACCACTTTGTGGCTGAGTTGTTGTCGTTCCCAATCACTTCCACTTTGTTATAATCCCACTGACAGTCGACTGTGGAATATTTAGTAGTGAGGAAATTTCACAACTGGACTTGTACAGGTGGCATCCTATCACAGTACTGTGCTGGAATTGGCCGAGCTCCTGAGAGCGACCCATTCTCTTACTAATGTCTGTAGGAGCAGTCTGCATGTCTAAGTGCTTGGTTTTATACACCTGTGGCTATGGAAGTGATTGGAACACCTAAATTTATTTATTTATTATTCATTCCCACTCCGGGCCTGGAATGCCTGCTACAGTGCTATGTATCTTTGGAGGAGCATATCCTTGACCTCACACCAGAATTCCAAATTACTGTGAATACGGACTGGAAACACAAACGTCACAATGCAAACTGGTGTATCTCCAACTTCACAATGCAAACTGGTGTATCTCCGTCACAATGCAAACTGGTGTATCTCCGTCACAATGCAAACTGGTGTATCTCCAACTTCACAATGCAAACTGGTGTATCTCCAACTTCACAATGCAAACTGGTGTATCTCCGTCACAATGCAAACTGGTGTATCTCCGTCACAATGCAAACTGGTGTATCTCCAAATTCACATGCAAACCGGTGTGTCTCTATCACAATGCAAACCGGTGTATCTCCGTCACAATGCAAACTGGTGTATGTCCAACTTCACAATGCAAACTGGTGTATCTCCGTCACAATGCATATTGGTGTAAAGTCCTGTAATGGTACTCTACCTTCCATAATTCTATCACTCCTGATTAGTGATGGAATGTTACCAGAGAATATGCAAAGCCCCATTAATGTCCCATTGATGTTTTCAGTGGTAAGTCTCCCAGTTTTGGTTCCCATAATGTTCTTTCTGAAGGTGGGGCAACATTCTCTAAAGACATTCTATCATCAGGTCTCAGCAACATCCATAAAACATTTTCCCAACGGTTGCGCTGGGAATGTTTTGTTTTTTTTGTAACATAATCTGTGGCCCTCAGAACTTTCTAACCATCCTCTGAAGATCTCTCTGTCTTAGTTAGACACACACACAAACACACAGCTGAGGTAGTTGGGCGGTGTGTGAAAGGAGTGGAGGTGTTTGTATAGTGGGGAGTGTAATCCCCTGCACCCATGCACGCGCACACACACACACACACACACGGAGCACGCACACACACACACACACTCAGGGTTAAGGACAGAACAGGGATTAAAGTATAGAGCTCATCTCCTCACAGTCCCAGCTTAACCCCTCTCCCTCTCTCGTTCTCTCTCTCTCCATTCATGCAGTCCTTATGATTCTCATGTCATGTGACCAATCACTCACTTCCAATACCAGCAGGTCATGCATTTAAAACCCCTGTGATGCCCCAGCAAGCATAAGCCAACCACTGACGAAGCCTGACTCAAGGTGTGAGGTGTAAACAGAGTGATGGAGAGAGGGTTTGGTGTGAGGTATAAACAGAGTGAATGAGAGAGGGTTTGGTGTGAGGTGTAAACAGAGTGATGGAGAGTGGGTTTGGTGTGAGGTGTAGACAGAGTGATTGAGAGTGGGTTTGGTGTGAGGTGTAGACAGAGTGATTGAGAGCGGGTTTGGTGTGAGGTGTAAACAGAGTGATTGAGAGGGGGTTTGGTGTGAGGTGTAGACAGAGTGAATGAGAGAGGGTTTGGTGTGAGGTGTAGACAGAGTGACTGAGAGCGGGTTTGGTGTGAGGTGTAGACAGAGTGACTGAGAGCGGGTTTGGTGTGAGGTGTAGACAGAGTGATGGAGAGTAGAGGGTTTGGTGTGAGGTGTAAACAGAGTGATTGAGAGCGGGTTTGGTGTGAGGTGTAAACAGAGTGATTGAGAGTAGAGGGTTTGGTGTGAGGTGTAAACAGAGTGATGGAGAGAGGGTTTGGTGTGAGGGGTAAACAGAGTGATTGAGAGCGGGTTTGGTGTGAGGTGTAAACAGAGTGATTGAGAGAGGGTTTGGTGTGAGGGGTAAACAGAGTGATTGAGAGCGGGTTTGGTGTGAGGGGTAAACAGAGTGATTGAGAGAGGGTTTGGTGTGAGGGGTAAACAGAGTGATTGAGAGAGGGTTTGGTGTGAGGTGTAGACAGAGTGATTGAGAGCGGGTTTGTTGTGAGGTATAAACAGAGTGATTGAGAGGGGGTTTGGTGTGAGGTGTAGACAGAGTGAATGAGAGAGGGTTTGGTGTGAGGTGTAGACAGAGTGATTGAGAGCGGGTTTGGTGTGAGGTGTAGACAGAGTGAATGAGAGAGGGTTTGGTGTGAGGTGTAGACAGAGTGATTGAGAGCGGGTTTGGTGTGAGGTGTAGACAGAGTGATGGAGAGTGGGTTTGGTGTGAGGTGTAGACAGAGTGATGGAGAGTGGGTTTGGTGTGAGGTGTAGACAGAGTGATGGAGAGTGGGTTTGGTGTGAGGTGTAGACAGAGTGATGGAGAGCGGGTTTGGTGTGAGGTATAAACAGAGTGATTGAGAGTGGGTTTGGTGTGAGGTGTAAACAGAGTGATTAAGAGGGTTTGGTGTGAGGTGTAGACAGAGTGATTGAGAGTGGGTTTGGTGTGAGGTGTAAACAGAGTGATTGAGAGCGGGTTTGGTGTGAGGTGTAAACAGAGTGATTGAGAGTGGGTTTGGTGTGAGGTGTAGACAGAGTGATTGAGAGCGGGTTTGGTGTGAGGTGTAAACAGAGTGATTGAGAGAGGGTTTGGTGTGAGGTGTAAACAGAGTGATTGAGAGAGGGTTTGGTGTGAGGTGTAGACAGAGTGATGGAGAGTAGAGGGTTTGGTGTGAGGTGTAGACAGAGTGATGGAGAGCGGGTTTGGTGTGAGGTGTAGACAGAGTGATGGAGAGAGGGTTTGGTGTGAGGTGTAGACAGAGTGACGGAGAGAGGGTTTGGTGTGAGGTGTAAACAGAGTGATTGAGAGTGGGTTTGGTGTGAGGGAACCTCAGAACCGAAGACTGTATCAATCCTGAAAACACAGCTATGGTCATGATGCTAGTAGAGACAGAGGCAGAGGGGTGAAGGCCTAACCGAGCACACTGCTACCAAGAGACCCTTTGAAGGAGCAGCCAAATAATCTCCCACCTGCTGCCAACTCAGATCTGGTTTACCAGCGAATGTATTCATACCTCCTTAAATTATTCACCAACCCTGCTAAGAGGAGAACGTATCAGAGGGGACGAGATGCGGGTCAGGAACCCGCAGATCAATACGACCAATCAGAGAGCTGACAGACACCGAAAGCTTTCTGACTGATGGACTTTACAGCGATGGTGTTTTGAGCGATGTGCTCAGCTCCTCATCACTGACCCGGAGCTGGACTGAGATGAAGCTGTTGGTCCATCCCTCTGCCCATCTCCCAGCGTAGAGAGCGCAGAGTCCTTGGGGAGGTGGAACACATGTTTACCGCACATCTGGTTAAAAGAACCTCTGCTTTCATCCTCGATTTGGAGCTACCCTGTAGACACGCACCTGAGCTCCACCTGTAACACCCGCGTGGCCTTGTGTACCGAATACACCCATGATCAATTACCACATGATCATAGCATCTTAGCATTAAAGGGCCTGTATCACCTAATGAGATGCGCTTAAAAAGGATGGTTCTTCATGGGTTCTATACAGAACCAGGAACACAGTTTGCATGTTTGCATAGTGAACCGGTTCTTCACGTTGATTAAATGTGTTATATATGGTTCTATATGGAGCCAAAAAGGATTCATACAGTGTCTCAACCCTGACATAACAAAAACAGAACCCTGACCTATAGAACAATTTTCAAAAAGGTTCTATATAGAACCTTATTCAAAATACTCTCCATCAGTCTGAGGAACCATTTCACCTTGCAAAACATGCAAATGGTCCTCTCAGTGTTCATGGTTCTGTCTAGAACCACTGTCTTTACTGAAGAACCCCTTAAGAACCGTATTCAGGCCATATATGGTAATGAAACAGTCTGTTTAGATAAACTGTTTTTGTGATGTCATAAAAAACAATATATTCTCCTTTTCAGCCCTCAGCAGTTTAGCTCCGCCCACTCACAGTGAGGTTATTAGCAATGTTTCAGCTTAACCTGCTTTAGAAAGAGCCACAACCAATTAGAACAGAGCTCATTTACATATAACAACAGCCTTAAAGGCACAGTACTGGGGCTCGTTCAGTCTCAAAATGTTGTGCACCGTTTTGCTACGGCTTACGGTGAAATGGTGCCAAACGGCATGCAAAGCCCTTTCAGGACAGTTTCCTTTGGGTTGATGGGCGGGTCAGAGGTGTTACCCAATCAGCAACAGTGTGTATATAAACCCCATCCTATGAAAAAGACAGTGCCCAAAATGGAGTCTAGTAAAGTCCTCTACAAGTGCAGCCGCTGCAGCTCGGCGCGCTCAACAATCAAAGACGCTGGAAGACACATTTGCAGTGAACGCAGCCCTGCTCTGATTGGCTGCCTCATTCAAAAGCAGTCCAGGCTGTAACACTCCCTATAAGTTTAGTATAAGAGTGGGTGGGGCTAAGCTGCTATATGTATGACTACATGTAAATGTGTTATGTCCTGTGACATCACACAAACAGGTTGTATATGCAGGCTAGTATGGACTATATGGACTAGAAAATGCACCGTGTACAAGCGACATAGAGGTATGATATGGGCCCTTTAGGGTGAGGTTAGCTTTGTACTTGGAGGTGATGTAGCTAACAAGCAACCCAAGCTTGTGTACATCCGTTAGCATTGGCATATTAGCAGAGACCTGATGATGTGGTTTCTGACAATGTATGACGCACCACTATCTATAAGAGTTTAGCTATGCCAGCTTGCTATCGTCCATGTCAATCACATCACAGAGTGACGGATACAACATCATCGAATCTATTAAGGTTCAGTAATTTAAATGTGCAATTAGAACCAGGCTATTAGCTTCCATCACTTGTTAGCTGCTTTAGCATTACAGCTGCAGTGCTAAAACCAAGGAAGCAACCTTGCTAACTAACTACACATGGAATAACTGTCAAAGGAGTGACGTCCTGTGCATGTTGCTGTTGCAGCACTGCAATGATTTGATCCATTTCTGAATGTTGAACCGGTGCAGCAGCATTTCTAGCACTGTATTAAGATGTGCAGGGCTTTATCTATTGTTGTGATGTTGGGCGAGAAGGCCTGGCTCGCAGTCTCCACTCTAATTTATCCCAAAGGTGTTCTATTGGATTGCAGGCCAATCAGGTTCTTCCACACCAAACTCGCTCATCCATGTCTTTATGGAGCTTGCTTTGTGCACTGGTGTGCAGTCACGTTGGAACAGGAAGGGGCCGTCCCCAAACTGTTCCCACAAAGTTGGGAGCATGGAATTCTCCAGAGTCTCTGGGTCTGCTGAAGCATTAGGAGTTCCTTTCACTGGAGCTAAGGGGCCGAGCCCACCTCCTAAACAACAACCCCACACCATAATCCCCCCTCCTCCACCAAACTTTATACTTAGCACAGTGCAGTCAGACAAGTACCGTTCTCCTGGCAACCACCAAACCCAGACTCGTCCATCAGATTGCCATATGGAGAAGCGTGATTGATCACTCCAGAGAACACTTCTCCACTGCTCTAAAGTCCAGTGGAGGCACTTGGTGATGTAAGGCTTGGATGCAGCTGCTCGGCCATGGAAACCCATTCCATGAAGATCTCTATGCAGTGTTCTTGAGCTGATCTCAAGGCCACATGAAGTTTGGAGGACTGTAGTGATTGACACTACGCTCCTCAGCATCCACTGACCCCACTCTGTCTGTTATGTGGTCTACCACTTTGTGGCTGAGTTGCTGTCGCTCCCAATCGCCTCCACTTTGTTATAATCCCAATGACAGTCGACTGTGGAATATTTAGCAACTGGACTTGTTGCACAGGTGGCATCCTATCACGGTACCACACTGGAATTCACTGAGCTCCTGAGAGCGATGTAGATGTGTGTAGGAGCAGTCTGCATGTCTAGGTGCTTGGTTTTATACACCTGTGGCCATGGAAGTGATTGAAACACCTGACTTCAGCAAACAAGAGCCCCGTTTTTGCATCTGGTCTAAAGGCTGCAGGGATTAGAATGGGACGTTCTGCCACACTATCGCATAGAATGAGAGAGCTTTCACAGTCTCAGGCTCTGCCATGAGTTTAGATAAGCAAGTTTAGCCATATATACCAGCTTATATAAGCATGGTTTAATTACACAGCGTTGCAGAACTAAGTGTGTTGAACCCACAGGGGGTAGATGCGCTGGACGGTAACGAAATCACCCCGACCCATCAGACTGGGGTTTAAAATAGACTCCGGGTCGCATAATCTGCTGAGTTACTTTAACAGGGGGAGAGCCGGTTGTCAGAGTACATCCGTCTCTCCCTCTCTCCTTCTCTCAGTCTGATGTTATGCCTCCAGATCAGTAGCTCACCTGGCTTCTTCATCCCTCGCTATCAGGAGTCGCATGTGATTAGTGGAGGAGGCCGCTCGGAGGATGTCCACCGCTCTGAGAACGGAAAACAACAGCAAACGAAAACATTACAAATGTGGTTATGGCAGCTTTAACGTATCACAGCTTAACAGTAAACAGTGCAACACCCTTTCTGATCTAATACAAGCTTCTTCTTGCCCTAGTGTGCGTCATGGAGTGAGCATACACAGTCAGTCACGCTGTTAAATCACTGTAGGGTTGTGGCTTAGTAGCTGGTTTCTGGCTGTTATGCTAATCAGATGCTAACGCTAATGTTTGCATGTTAAGTCAGCCCTAGCACTTTATTTTGGCCAGCAGACACTTTATAAAGTTCATGATTATGATCTATTATTATAGATAAGAACATTACAAGATCTGTATAATTGGATCTCAGCCTTCAGATGTATCAGTCCATATCTCCACTGTCTAGGGGAAAACATGTCTCTCCATTTCGTCAATTTTGACTTTTCCATCGTTTAAACACAGCAGCTGCTGTTTACAATGTGTTACAATTTCATGATGAATGGACCAACACAGATGGCCCAAAACAGGATGGAACAGAGTCTGGTTCTATTGACTTACATTAAAATGAATATGGTTATTGGCCTCTCCTGTAAAGTCCTCTCTGTGGAGATAGTTGTTTATCTACAGACAGCGACGATATGTAAGAAACTGCCCCGATTCATTTTTCCGCTAATGCACAGAATATCCTGATATGGTCTGGGCTGTCGTTTTTTCCCCAGTGGGGCTGCACATTTCATGCATGCTGGTCGAAAGCTGAGAGATCATCAGCGAGAGAAATCAGAAGGTACCTCTCACTCGTAACTCCGATCAGGCTCTCTCCGTTGACCTCCAGTATCTGGTCTCCTGGCTGCAGGTGTCCTAAACACACATTACCACAAAGATGAGCTGAAAGTGAACAGACAGTGATACAGCTCACATCTGGCATCACATTCCACATCTGTAAGCACATCATCACGCACACTGAGAGCGGGTTTGGTGTGAGGTGCAATCAGAGTGATTGAATCTCACATATACGGATATGATTCTCTTACTGTAGTGCTATTAGCATATCAGAAATGATGGGGTGGTGTTCTATGGACCTCAAGGACATTTCTGACTTACCCACTGACACACCAGAAGTCATGTGATCTCAGAATAAAAATAATAATGTAGATAGGTAGATAGGTAGATAGGTAGATAGATAGATAGATAGATAGATAGATAGATAGATAGATAGATAGATAGATAGATAGATAGATGGATAGATAGATACTTTATAGGGAAATTCTAGAAATTTACACAGTCTATGAAGGCTATGAAGGGGCGTTCCCTCAGGGCATGGCTTGGGAATGCCCAACGCTGTATAAGCTGCAAGATGTTATCTTGTGAGTGAGGTTCAACACTGGCCAGCATGCTCAAGGCAAGGAGACGTGAACCATCAAGAGTTTGAACAAGGCACGATAGTTGAATGTACAGGCCACACCATTCGTCAGAACTGCTCCTCAAACCAGTTCTGGACAGTTTGGGTCCGATGGCACGATGCATCATCCTGCCGGAACATGCCATCACTGTGGGGGTGCATGAAGGGCTGCCAATAGTCACCATGGAAACATGGCAGCACTGGTCAGTGATATGTTTAGGTGGACCAGTGGACCCGACCCATGCCATGAGAACTCACCCCACACCAGTATGGAACCACCAGCAGCCTGCACAGTGCCTTTTTGACAACTAGAGTCCATGGCTTCATGGGGTCTGCACCACACAGGAACCCCATCAGCCCCTAACAACTGGTACCGTGACACATCAGACCCATACCACATCTAGACAGTCCGCTAGGGTCCAGTTAGCAACCTCACTAGCCCAGGTGAGGTGCTCTGTCCTGGGTGGCGAAGTTAACAGAGGCATTCTGGTGGGTCGTGGGCTCCCATATCCCATGGAACCTAAAGAACGTGATACGACAGTTCTAGCCCGATGCCGCCAATCACCATCATTAAGCACTCGTTGGCAGATACTGCGCTGTCCACTGTGTGTGGTAATGCTTTCTACGGTGTATTCCCAGTACACACGTGACACTGTGGATCTGCATCTGATAATGCTCTTCTCCGTGCCATGAGCACGCTGGCCAGTGTTGAACCTCACTCGCAAGATTCAACCGCACAGCTTGTACAGCTGTGGGCATTCCCAAGCGGTGTTCATGTGTACATGTGTCCCAGAAACCCCCACACTGCTGTTGCATGTCTTCATTAGCATGTCCAAATGGTTCCTCAGGACCTCGGAACCTGCCAGCAGATCATCCATCCCCAAATCAATAACCCTCAGTTTAATCTTTAGCTGCTAAAGCTGCTTACAAAATCAATCCAGTGACCTCAAGAGTTAAGGAAGCTGAGGAATCAATCAACACTATCCATCATGAGCATCACTGCCACTCATTAGGTGCGGCTGATCAATACATGTCCCAACACAGTTCAGACCCACCAGCTGCTCATCCGCTAACACCATCCATTCAAACTCACTGGCTCATATCAAAACCATTGTCTGTGTGATTAGGCAGGAGATGAATGCATCACTGAGCATGACGCCTAGCATCATGGTTCCTCCAATCAGCACTCAGCTTCAGCTCTTCCCAGAGTACATACACACTCCCAAAAACACGGTTCTTCAAGGTTCTTTAGTAACGAGGGTTTACTTCCTTAAACTGTTCTCTGGATGGCGAAATGGGTCCTCAGATTGATTGATGGATGGATGGATGGAGATACGGTTCTATATAGAACCCAAATGGGTTAGTAAGGATGATGGCTCTGTGCATGTTAGCTAAATGGCTCTTTGCATTAAGTAATGGTTTTTCAGACTGATGGAAAATGTGTATGGTTCTTTACAGAACCTCTTTTAAAATGGTTCTATACAATGCCAAAAACGTCTACAATCAACCCCTTCTGGGTTCTATATTCACTGTATACAAATACATTATCCATTACTCTGAAGGCCCATTTCACCATGCATGGAAACATTAAAGCATGCTAACGGTTCTATATAGAACTCATGGTTCTAAATAGAACCAATATCCTTACTAAACAGACAAAGGCTTTTGAGTTCTACATAAAACCGCATACAATACATTCTCCATTAATCGGAAAACCCATTTACCCTGCAGAGAACCAGTTAAGCATGCAAAGAGTTCTACATAGAACTCATGGTTCTAAATAGAACCATTATACTTACTTAAATATACAGACCCTTTTTTGGATCTACATAGAAAAGTATATAATACATTCTCCATCAACCCGAAGAGAACCACCTAAGCTTATAAAACGGTTCTATGTAGAGCTCATGGTTCTAAATAGAACCATGATCTTTACTAAATAAACAAATGGGATGTCACTCAAGTTCATATGCGAGTGAAAGCAGACGAGCGAATACATTTGGCAATCTAGTGTAGGTACCAAGGTTCTAAACAGAACCATCATCCATACTAAATATACAAAGCCTTTTGGGATCTACATAGAACCGTATGCAATAAATTCTCCATCAATCCGATGACTCATGTAGAGAACCATGTAAGCTTATAAAATGGTTCTATATGGAACTCGTGGATCTAAAGAGAACCATTATCCTTACTAAACATACAAATGCTTTTAAGGTTCTAAATAAAACCATATCCGATACATTCTCCATCAATTGAAAGATCAATTTACCGTGCGAGAACCAGTTAAGCATGCAAATGGTTCTACATAGAACTCATTACCTGTACTAAAGAACCCTTGAAGATACAGGGCTTTCGGGTCCACCAGAGTGTGTTTAGAAGCGACTGAGAACGTCATTCTCAGATATTATTTTCTGGAGATCTTGGGTTCTAAGGGCAGTGAATATTAGAACCACATTAACAGAGTGATCACAGCCATGTTTGTTTTAATCTAATCCAACCTGCTGCCTCTGAACGAGGCCCGTAGACAGGGGAGCAGCGCTGCTCTGGGGTCCTGTCCTGATGTTGGAGGAGGTTGTCTCCAGATGTAGGTCGGGTCTGTCTCACCTGTGGCTCTAAGCCTTTTATACCTCCTAAGTGAGACGCTGTCTCGCCCCATCAGCATCATGACGTTTATTTTAGGGTTGAAAATGGAAGCGATGCTCCGAGGATTCCCGACGGCTGCTGACATCCGACCACAAGGGACTCTTTCTATAAACACGGTGGTTCAACAGAGAACGTAGAACACCACGGCATGTCCTGATACATGGTGTCCCGACCAAGTCTGCTGTTGGGGCTGCTGATGTTTTGCCGGAGCTGATGATACGCTATGCTAATTTGGGCGACTGCATGCAGTTGGCAGGTGGTTCTAGATAGTCAATAAAGTCTCTATATGTGTGTTGTAGACATGGAGAACCATGGTTCCCATCACCACCACTGTATAGAACACCTGAACCATCACACTCTCCATCACTCTGTTTACACCTCACACCAAACCCGCTCTCCATCACTCTGTTTACCCCTCACACCAAACCCACTCTCCATCACTCTGTTTACCCCTCACACCAAACCCTCTACTCTCAATCACTCTGTTTACACCTCACACCAAACCCACTCTCCATCACTCTGTTTACACCTCACACCAAACCCACTCTCCATCACTCTGTTTACACCTCACACCAAACCCGCTCTCCATCACTCTGTTTACACCTCACACCAAACCCGCTCTCCATCACTCTGTTTACCCCTCACACCAAACCCACTCTCCATCACTCTGTTTACTCCTCACACTAAACCCGCTCTCAATCACTCTGTTTACACCTCACCCCAAACCCTCTACTCTCAATCACTCTGTTTACACCTCACACCAAACCCTCTACTCTCAATCACTCTGTTTACACCTCACACCAAACCCTGTACTCTCAATCACTCTGTTTACACCTCACACCAAACCCGCTCTCCATCACTCTGTTTACCCCTCACACCAAACTTGCTCTCAATCACTCTGTTTACACCTCACACCAAACCCGCTTTCAATCACTCTGTTTACACCTCACACCAAACCCTCTACTCTCAATCACTCTGTTTACACCTCACACCAAACCCGCTCTCAATCACTCTGTTTACACCTCACACCAAACCCTCTACTCTCAATCACTCTGTTTACACCTCACACCAAACCCGCTCTCAATCACTCTGTCTACACCTCACACCAAACCCACTCTCCATCACTCTGTCTACACCTCACACCAAACCCACTCTCAATCACTCTGTCTACACCTCAAACAGGGACACGTTTCCCAGCAGAGGTATGCTAACATCTGTAGCGCATAGCATGCTTATTGTTAGCAGCAGTACAGAGATAACAGAGCACACACTGGACTCTAATTCCTGCTAGCAGCATTAGCGTTAAGCACATGGATGATGCTGAACTCTTCTCCACACGTGACTTGAACACAGACACACAGGCATTATCTGCTCTACACAAACACGGTCAGCGCCACACACTGCACTAACTCAGCGCTACACAGCGGCCGGTCACCTTTAACAGTTAGACAGCTAAAGTTTCAATCCAGCAACTCAACAACAATCAACACAGTTTCATTTAGTTAAAGATTCACTTTTCGTTCTAATTTGTTTATTCAATTAATCCGGAATAATGAGATTGCTGCTTTGTTCATTAGTGAAAACCCAACACGGATCAAAGCAATTTCATTAAACTCGCCGCTCAGTGTAGATTGGGACTTGTCACTGGCTGCAATCTCTGTAATCACTGTGCGAGGCTGTTTACAGAAAGGCCTACTGACCACCACTGTTTATAGTCAATCATTACATCATCTTCAAAGCACTGCTGACATCACAAACCTAACACAGCCTCACCCATTTCCTTGACCTCTGTACAATCTATCTACCAAGATCATACCAAAAACTAGCAAACCACAACAGGATCAAACTACACCAAAACTAATACAACAAAACGCTACCAAAATCTAAGAAACCACAAAAAAACACTGAACCATACCAAGAAACAACAAACCACAAAACAACCAAACCATACCATCGATAACCAAACCATATCAAAAACAACCATACCACACCATGAATAACCAAACCATACCAAAAACTACCACACCACACCATGAATAACCAAACCATATCAAAAACAACCATACCAAAAACTACCAAACCACACCATGAATAACCAAACCATATCAAAAACAACCATACCACGATGAATAACCAAACCATACCAAAAACTACCACACCACACCATGAATAACCAAACCACACCAAAAAAACTACCACACCACACCATGAATAACAAAACCATACCAAAAAACGTCCAAACCACATCATGAATAACCAAACCATACCAAAAAACTACCACACCACACCATGAATAACCAAACCATACCAAAAACTACCACACCACACCATGAATAACCAAACCATACCGGAAACTACCAAACCATACAAAACATATCCAAACATGAAAAAAAACCTCTTTTAAAAGATATCAGGGACACCAAGAGGCATAGCCGAAACAACCAAATCATAATTTTCAGATTACACCAACACTACTAAACCACAACAAACATAACCAAATTATACCAAACACTACCAACCACAACACTACCAAACTATACCAAACAATACCAAACCACCACAAAAATGACCAAACTATATCAAACACTACCAAACTACAACAAAATCTACCAAACAATACTGAACTATACTAAACACAACCAAACTAGACCAAACACTACAAAACCACAATAGTAAAATAAAACCTCCATAGTGGAGACACACAGAGTGTATACGTGTTAGGTCATTCCCAACACCGGGACGATAGAGCACAGCAAGCATACGTTACCGTTACTGGAGGCAAGGCCACCGGGTAATATCCTCTTCACGTACACTCCAAACTCCTCTCCCGTCAACTCCTTCACTCCTCCAATCACTTTAATACCTGCAGGAGGAACAGAACGTCAACAGGTGCACATCAGTACTGACCATCGTCCACAGGAACCCAACAAATCAAACCACAGACAAAAGTACAGTACAGTGTCCAGCTAAACCAGTAATTCATCACTCCAGAGCACACTTCAGCACTCAGGGGTCCTTCTTAGTGAGCTTGTGTGGTCTACTGCTTCGTGGTCGAGCTGTTTTTGCTCCTAGATGATTCCAGTTCACAGTAATAGCACTTACTGTTGTCCGGGGCAGCTCTAGCAGGTTCTAGCATTTCATCTACTGGCTTGTGGTGAAGCTAGCGTCCTATGACAGTGGCTGGTTTAAAGTCTCTGAGCTCTTCGGTACGACCCGTTCTACTGCACCGTCTGTCTGTGGAGCCTGCATGACTGTGTGCTTAGTGTGTTGTTAGTAATGGATGTGGCTGAAAGACCTGAACTCAGTAATTAGGAGGGGTGTCCACATATACCTCCAGTGCTAAAGCTACAGTTGCACCAGACCCCAAAACTGCTGATCGACTACAACTGCTGTAGATGGATGCCTTCCCTGGCAACATTCCGAGGAGAATTCCTTGTAGACCGGGATTTTAGCCACTGCTGGTAGACCTGTATGACCGTACGCTTCCATACACCTGCAGATTCAGCTACTTCCTTCACACTATGGTCTTTGGCCACGCCCAAATACAGTCACTCCTTTTAGCCAATCAGTAACATCTGCTCTGGAGCCATTTCCCACACATGGGACAAGACAATCCCTACACTGTACCACCTCTTCCCAATCTATGGATCCCGTCACTCACACCTGCAGGTATTTATAGCCCCCCACCCCAATCATCCTCGTGCAACGCCATCTGCAGGAGCCTGAAGTTACTACCACCTTAAACATGCAAGGCGACTCAAAAGTTTATCTGTAGTTTGGGAAACTATATGAACTTGAAACGACCTCCAGATGACCTATACTGCATTGCAACCAGTAGTGCTTTCAAATGTTCAACAATGGCTCCACATAAAAGCCCAGATTCCACGGAATGTGGTCTGAATGCCTGGAGTCACACTGACCTCGTTTTACCCTCCTGGCCTGTCAGAAAGGCTTTAAGACTCCGTCCACACTTCATCGTACCTGGAGGTCACCTACTGGATTAATTTTGAGGCTCAGGATAGCGCCAAAGAGAAAGCCTCAGTGCAGTATTAGAGCATACCACCAGCCCCTCCCAAAACACCCACCCCCACCCTCCCAAAACACCCACCCCCACTACCCCATACACGCAGTCCTGGCCGCATGTCCCATTTGTAACTGATCGCTAAGCAAGATAATTAAAACCATAACCAGATTATGAGCTCAGTGGTGAACACCAGCAAGCCCTCAGATCAACCCTGCACTCCGCCAGTACCTGCACACTCAGCTAGCACCTTTCAAACGGGAAGTCCACCAACCAGGGTTCTCTATGTGTACAACACACATATAGACGTTTTACTGATGATCTAATCTAAACCACCAGTGAACCTACACGTGTCTTCTGAGTTTACATGGAATGTTGATGATGGGAAAACCTGGAAGGAAAGTTTTCTTTGGGGGACTATTTTACCTCACAGCGCCCTGCAGCATGTATCCCTCCACCATGAATGGAGTTTAAGGCTGAGATCTTCTCCAAACTATCATAAACAGCGTCTCAAACATCAGGCAGCGCATTCATAACCACCTCATGTAGCAACTTTCTGTGAGGGAGCTTTTAGAGGGGGACGTCTGGTTACCTTCACCATCACTTAGAACAGCTCTGACTCTGTAAGGTTCTCGGTAAGAACACAGAATATACGAGTCTTCTGGAATCAACTCCTAACAGCACCACTGTACATGGTGAAAAGGTTCTTCAGACTGATGGAGAATGTGCAGTATATGGGTCTATATAACACCAAACGTGACGTAGTAACAACAGCAGAACCCTTTTGGTCCTATGGTACCGAACCATTTTCAATAAAGCTTCCATATAGAACCATATACAACAATCAATCTGCAAAGAATATTTTAAATGAGTATTCATGGTTCTATTGTGGTTCATGGTTCAGTGGTTCTACCACTGTTCCTACTACAGAACCATATTTTTAAAAGTACAGAACCCTTACAGAACACACATTTTTAAGTGTGCACCATTCAGGGTTCTGCTATTGTTATGGTGTCAAGCTTGTAACAACACCACAACGTCTGGTCCTACATAGAACTATTTAAAAAAAAGGTTACATATAGAACCACATAAGACTATCAGTCAAAGAACCATCTTACTACACAAAGCGTTCCAAAGGTTTCTGGGTATTTATGGTTCTAAATAGAACCACTGTTTTTTTAGGTATATAGAACCTTAAAAAAAGGTAAAAGTGTATAGAACCTTCAATGTGGTTCTATGCAGGACCATATACACCACATTTGTCATCAATCTGAGGAACCATTTAACCATGGCATAGTTCTTTGAGTATTTATGGTTATTTATAGAATCACCAGAGAAACCATATAATGGGTTCTATTATTGTTACAGTGTTATGCTTGTTAAAACAGCAGAACCCTTTAAAGAAGGTTGACATAGAACCATGAACACATCAATCAGAAGAACCATTTCACCATGCAAAGAACAATTTCAAATGTTTTTTGAGTATTCATGGTTCTATATGGCAGCATTGTTTTCACTAAAGAACCATCTTGTGGCAACAGCAGAACCATTTTTGGTACTATATGAATCTTTTTAAGAAGGTTCCATATAGAACCATACACAACAATTAGCCTAAAGAGCCATTTCACTATGCAAAGAACTTTTTAAAGTTGAAATGGTTCTATATAGAAAAGGTTCTGAGGAGAACCATGGCCTTTACAAAAGAACTCTTGCAGAACCAACATTGCACCATCCGGGGTTCTGCTAATGTTATGGTGTCAAGCTTGTAACACTACCAGGACAATGTTTGGTCCAACATTGAGTCATTTAAAAAAATGTTCTATGAAGAACCACATACAACAATCAGTCTAAAGAACCATTTCAAATGTTCTAAGTATTTATGGTTCTTAACAGAACCACTGTTTCTATTACAGGGCCATATTTTTTGAAGGAACAACAAACAGGTTCTATCCTTGTTTTGATGTCAAACTTGTAACAACAGTAGAACAGAACCTTTTGCATAAGGTTCTATACGGAACCATATACACCACATTTGTCATCAATCTGAAAAACTTTTTCACCATTTAAGCATGTTGTAGTGCTATGAGCACTTCTGGTTCTATTATAGAACCACTGCTTTTAAGCGTGCACCAAAATGGGTTCTATTGTTGTTACAACAAGAACATTTTCAAAACAGCCCATGCAAAGAACCATTTCAGCTAAAATGGTTCTATATAGATCTTCTAGTTCTGAATAAAACCCATTTCCTTTACAAAAGAACCCTTGAAGAACCATCTTTTATTAGGAGGGCACCATAAAAGGTTCTTTAGTTGTTATGATGTCATACTTGTAACAATAGCAGAACTAGAACTATAGAACTATACAGAACCATTTTTTCTAAGTTCTATACAGAACCATATCCAACACATTCTCCAGCAATCCAATGCAATGGTTCTTAGAGTGTCAACCATTCCCTTCTCTAAAGAACCCTAGGAGAACCATCTTTCTGAGAGCGAGGTTTTGGGGTAAGCAGGTCTGAGTAGGTGAATTTCTATAGGAAGTCTCTACTGACGTCTCCCGAAGGTTCCATCCTCAGCTCACTCCAGAGAACCCTTTCAGGATCTCCTGCGGTTCTAGGATGCTGCAGTGTTGGTTTATCTAACTGCAGCTTACGGTCGCGACTCCGGAGCCGTAATCAGGGCGAACACAACAGCCTGACAGAGTCTGCAGATTCACCTGCCGGCTCGATCAGATGCACCTCCTCTATGGGGCTGACGCTCTGATGCCAGAACACGCGTCTTCACTCTCTGTCTACACACATCAAAGCGCGGGTTCTAATGGAGGGGGTCTTTAATGCAGGGGCTTGTTGACGGTGCAGATGGGTTTGTAAGGAGTACAGCTTTAAGGAGCTTAGCGCTCCCTCAGAAAGAGGCAGCTGGAGTACCAATACCAAACAAAGAGAGTGCAAGTGTGCATGTTTGAGTGAGTGCTGAGGTATAAGTGGGGCGTGTGTCACCGCTCGGGCCCCCGCGTCCCCCTCAGGCTCTGTTTCCTCTGCTAGCAGCGCTGCAGCTCATACACGCAGGCTTTAAAGACACAGCTCAGTGGCCCTTCGCATGATCCGAGCGGACTGTGGCTTATGTGCAGGGCATTATGTCTAATATTCATAACTCAATGTTCTAACTAAAGTGTTCTAAAACCTGGACATAGCGACAGTCAGGAGAACTGGAGATTTCCGAGACCAGGTTCTCCCTGTCTAGATAAGCAGGAGAACTTACTTCTGCAAACTGTACATCTGTGCATGGCCAAGTTCAGGATAGAATCAATCAAGAGGGAAAATCGGAAGCTCATTCTAAACTGATTCTGATTTTAATAACTCTCAATCAATACTAGTGTTAATGCGCTTTCCAAAGTGATTCCGACTCTTACTCTGAAATGATTCCGACTCTTACTCTGAAATGATTCCGACTCTTACTCTGAAATGATTCCGACTCTTACTCTGAAATGATTCCGACTCTTACTCTGAAATGATTCAGACTCTTACTCTTCAGTGATTCCGACTCTTACTCTTCAGTGATTCCGACTCTTACTCTTCAGTGATTCCGACTCTCACTCTTCAGTGATTCCGACTCTCACTCTTCAGTGATTCCGACTCTCACTCTTCAGTGATTCCGACTCTCACTCTTCAGTGATTCCGACTCTCACTCTTCAGTGATTCCGACTCTTACTCTTCAGTGATTCCGACTCTCACTCTTCAGTGATTCCGACTCTCACTCTTCAGTGATTCCGACTCTTACTCTTCAGTGATTCCGACTCTTACTCTTCAGTGATTCCGACTCTCACTCTTCAGTGATTCCGACTCTCACTCTTCAGTGATTCCGACTCTTACTCTTCAGTGATTCCGACTCTTACTCTTCAGTGATTCTGACTCTCACTCTTCAGTGATTCTGACTCTCACTCTTCAGTGATTCTGACTCTCACTCTTCAGTGATTCCGACTCTCACTCTTCAGTGATTCCGACTCTCACTCTTCAGTGATTCCGACTCTCACTCTTCAGTGATTCCGACTCTCACTCTTCAGTGATTCCGACTCTCACTCTTCAGTGATTCTGACTCTCACTCTTCAGTGATTCTGACTCTCACTCTTCAGTGATTCTGACTCTCACTCTTCAGTGATTCTGACTCTCACTTTTCCGTGATTCCGACTCTTACTCTGAAATAATTCTGAATCTTACTCTTCAGTGATTCTGACTCTCACTCTTCAGTGATTCCGACTCTCACTCTTCAGTGATTCCGACTCTCACTCTTCAGTGATTCCGACTCTTACTCTTCAGTGATTCCGACTCTTACTCTTCAGTGATTCCGACTCTCACTCTTCAGTGATTCCGACTCTTACTCTTCAGTGATTCTGACTCTCACTCTTCAGTGATTCCGACTCTCACTCTTCAGTGATTCCGACTCTCACTCTTCAGTGATTCCGACTCTTACTCTTCAGTGATTCCGACTCTTACTCTTCAGTGATTCCGACTCTTACTCTTCAGTTATTCCGACTCTTACTCTACAGTGATTCTGACTCTTACTCTACAGTGATTCTGACTCTCACTCTTCAGTGATTCTGACTCTTACTCTTCAGTGATTCTGACTCTCACTCTTCAGTGATTCTGACTCTTACTCTTCAGTGATTCTGACTCTCACTCTTCAGTGATTCTGACTCTCACTTTTCCGTGATTCCGACTCTTACTCTGAAATGATTCTGAATCTTACTCTTCAGTGATTCTGACTCTCACTCTTCAGTGATTCTGACTCTCACTCTTCAGTGATTCTGACTCTTACTCTTCAGTGATTCTGACTCTCACTCTTCAGTGATTCTGACTCTCACTCTTCAGTGATTCTGACTCTCACTCTTCAGTGATTCTGACTCTTACTCTGAGGTGATTCTGACTCTTACCTAATCCATTCTCACAGTCTGTAAACTCCATAGAATGCACAGCACGGTCCACTCCGTACGGCCCCATCAGTGTCCTGAGAAAGAAAGAGAGAGAGAGAGAGAGAGAGAATTTGGCAGATCAGTGTTCATTAAAGAGTCCAAACAGGTTCACCAATAAACAGTGTAATAGTTGCACAGGTAGCTGCACCCAGAAGCAATCCAACCTTGTGATAAGTTTGATATTGTGAGACAAGCTTCAAGCAAATGATTCGAGTTTCACCATCGGCTGCACATGTGACATAAGCAGGGACAGTCCTTATCTCTGTACCTGACTGAACCAACAGCCAGTGCTGTGGTGCCAGACTGTCATGGCATGACTCAGAATAGCAGCGGGTCATCTTCAATATCGAGTCCTGCTTTTAACTTGGTGAAGACGACCAAGAATCGGTGTGTGGAGGCCCCGTGGTCAGCACGGTTTGTTGTCATGTAACACACGTCCAGAAGGCCTGGTGTCACTCCATCTCCACCCCTACCGCACCATCTGCAGGAACCTTTATCTTCCTTCCCAATAGCCCTGAAAGCCCACACTTCCCTCTGGCAGCAGCTGCTACTTCTGATGAGAGTATTTAGATCAGGTGTAACGATCTGTTCCTCTTCTGCACACTAGAAACCACTCTGAAGATAACGGGTTTATTGATACTGTAAGTATTGATCCACTGTTGCCTAGGATTACCTACCAAACAC
>JAMWET010003299.1:90000-185000 GCA_024036415.1 Prochilodus magdalenae
TCCTGAAGAGCCCTGCTGCACGTTCCTAAAGCAGATTAAAGAATACGGCTGCTTTAAGATGAAGGAGAATGGTGTAATTCAGCTACTCATTATTCCCATCATATCCAGGCTGCACAGTCAGGACACCATGAAGCTCCTGACCTGGAAACTGCATGTGAACTTTTCATTCATTCCTGACTTTCTGGTTGGTAAACAGATTCATTTAGAGAGGTTAGGCGGACACACTCTGTGCTACATAAAATCACTGTGGTGGTGAAGGTAACCAGACGTTCCCCTCTAAAAGCTCCCTCACAGAAAGTTACTACATGAGGTGGTTATGAATACGCTGCCTGATGTCTGAGACGCTGTTTATGATAGTTTGGAGAAGATCTCAGCCTTAAACTCCATTTATGGTGGAGGGATACATGCTGCAGGGCGCTGTGAGGTAAAATAGTCCCCCAAAGAAAACTTCTTATTTCCAGGTTTTCCAGATTTTCCCATCATCAACATTCCATATAAAGTCAGAAGACCTGTGTAGGTTCACTGGTGACTTAGATAGTAAACCTGCGTCCACTCACTGTCCACTCTATTAGACACTCCTACCTTGCTGGTCCACCCTGTAGGTGTACAGTCAGAGATGATAACTCATTTACAGCTGCTCAGTTTGTGTTGGTCATCCTCTAGTCCTTCATCAATGCCCATAGGATGCTGCCCACAGGACGCTGCCCACAGGACGCTGCCCACAGGACGCTGCCCACAGGACGCTGCCCACAGGACTGGACAGTTTTGTTTAGTGGACGATTCTCAGTCCAGCAGTGACACTGAGGTGTCCAGCAGCACTCCTATGTCAGATCCACTCACACCAGCACAACACACACTAACACACCACCACCACATCAGTATCACCGTAGTGCTGAGAATGATCCACCACCCACATAATACCTGCTCTGTGGTGGTCCTGTGGGGGTCCTGACCATTGAAGAGCAGGGTAATAAAGTATACAGAGAAACAGATGGACTACAGTCAGGACCTGTACAACTACAGAGTGCTCCTATAGGATCAGTGGAGCTGAGAAGATAGCTCTAGTCATCCGGGGGAAACGAGGCTAGGCTAGGTCACAGGAGATGCTTCCAGCTGTGTGAGCATGGCTGCCATGTTCTCAAACATCTGTCCATAAAAGCCTGTACAAAAACACTGCATGTATATATACTGTCTCTGGATTAATATCGCTCTCTCTGCTGCTTCAGTTTCACCCTCATTGCGTCACAAAGAAGGAACATGAGCTTGTAATATCTTAACTGTGCTACATGATATGTAATATGACTATGCTGCTATAGGATTTCTCGTGTAGGGTCTTCATTTCCTTGAGTCTGGAATAAACACGAAGCTTAGACTAATCGCTGTTCAGAGAGAGAACGGACAGATCTATTGAGGAGAAAACAAACAGATAGAGATTATTCAGGGTAGTATTTCCTGCAGCATGGACGTGTACAGCACACATACACATGTAAGCGTCTCGGGCTACATAAGTTCAGTGGACAGCAAATGAGCCCCCTTGGGTATTTAAGGTGGTTGTAGTAGCTTCAGGCTCCTGCAGATGGCGCTGCTGGAATACATGCAGGTGTGAGTGATGGGATCTGTAGAATGGGAAGAGGTGCTACAGTGCAGGGAATGTCTCGTCCTGAGTGTGGGAAATGGCTCCAAAGCAGATGTTACTGATTGGCTGAAAGGAGTGACTGCATGTGGGCGTGGCCAAAGACCATAGTGTGAAGGAAGTAGCTGAATCTGCAGGTGTATGGAAGCGTACGGTCATACGGGTCTACCAGCAGTGGATAAAATCCCAGTCTACAGGGAATTCTCCTCGGAATTGTGTCAGGGAAGGCATCCACCAAATCTGGCCCAATGGACCAATTCTTTGATGTAAGAGTGTCTGAACACTGATGTGGGCTACATCCAGAAACGTGTCCAGTACATCCCAAATCCAGTCACAGCTTATGTAGTATATAGATGCACCCTTATGTGATATTAATACGACCCATATAGATGATGCATAAATTGCCTGTAGCTCTGTATCCACCATCCACTCACTCAGCTGGAACATCTGAACACCAAACCCACTCTCAATCACTCTGTCTACACCTCACACCAAACCCGCTCTCAATCACTTCGTTTATACCTCACACCAAACCCACTCTCAATCACTCTGTCTACACCTCACACCAAACCCGCTCTCAATCACTCTGTTTACACCTCACACCAAACCCGCTCTCAATCACTTCGTTTATACCTCACACCAAACCCACTCTCAATCACTCTGTCTACACCTCACACCAAACCCGCTCTCAATCACTCTGTCTACACCTCACACCAAACCCGCTCTCAACACTCTGTCTGCACCTCACACCAAACCCGCTCTCAACACTCTGTCTGCACCTCACACCAAACCCGCTCTCAACACTCTGTCTGCACCTCACACCAAACCCGCTCTCAACACTGTCTTTGGGTGGGGGTTACTGTTTACAACCTCACACCAAACCTCTACTCAGATCTCTCTGTTTATACCTCACACCAAACCCGCTCTCAATCACTCTGTACACACCTCACACCAAACCCACTCTCAATCACTCTGTTTATACCTCACACCAAACCCACTCTCAATCACTCTGTTTATACCTCACACCAATCCCTCTCTCAATCACTGTTTACACCTCACACCAATCCCGCTCTCAATCACTCTGTTTATACCTCACACCAAACCCTCTCTAAATCACTCTGTTTACACCTCACACCAAACCCTCTCTCAGTCACTCTGTTTATACCTCACACCAAGCCCTCTCTCAATCACTTCTTTTATACCTCACACCAAACCCACTCTCAATCACTTTGTTTACACCTCGCACCAAACCCTCTACTCTCAATCACTCTGTTTATACCGTCACACCAACACCCGCTTCTCAATCAATTCGCTTATACCAATCCCACTCTCAAACCCACTCTCAATCACTCTGTCATCACAACTCTCAACCACTCTGTTTACACCTCACAACCAAACCCGCTCTCATCACTCTGTTTACACCCTCACACCAAACCCACTCCATCAATCCACTTCGTTTATACCTCACACCAAACCCACTCTCAATCACTCTGTCTACACCTCACACCAAACCCGCTCTCAATCACTCTGTCTACACCTCACACCAAACCCACTCTCAATCACTCTGTTTATACCTCACACCAAACCCACTCTCAATCACTGTTTACACCTCACACCAAACCCGCACCCAATCACTCTGGGTCTAACACCTCACACCAAACCCCGCTCTAAAAACTCTGTTTACATCTCACAATACCAAACCCAC
Organism: Prochilodus magdalenae; assembly: GCA_024036415.1. Lineage (NCBI taxonomy): Eukaryota > Metazoa > Chordata > Actinopteri > Characiformes > Prochilodontidae > Prochilodus > Prochilodus magdalenae. The sequence goes on from JAMWET010003299.1 coordinate 93,339, forward strand.
ATCTCAGTCACTCTGGCTATAACTCACAACCAAACCCGCTCTTTTTCACTCTGTCCACACCTCACACCAACCCACTCTCAAATCACTCTGTTTATAACCTCCCACCAAATTCTCTCAATGGGTCGTTTATCACCTCACACCAAAACCCGTACTCTCAATCACTCTGTTTATACCTCAACACCAAACCCACTCTCAATCACTCTGTCACCCTCCTCACACCAAACCCGCTCTCAATCACTTCGTTTATACCTCACACCGCCGGCTCTCAATCACTCTGTCTTACACCTCACACCTCCCACTCTCAATCACTCCTGTTTATACCTCACACCAAACCCTCTCTAAAGTCACACTCTGTTTACCACCTCACACCAAAACCCTCTCAATAGACTGAGAGGGTCTTTTATACCTCACCACCAAACCCAACCCTCTACTCTCATCCCTCTCATTTATATAACCCACACCACCAAATCAACTCTCAATCACTCTGTTTACCCTCAACAAAGACACCAAACCCTCTACTCTCATGTCTGTTTACCTAGCGTAGTCCACACCAAACCCTCTGACTCTCAATCACTCTGTTTACACCTCACACTTTTCCAAACCCTCTACTCTCAATCACCCTGTTTACACCTCACACAAACCCTCTATCTCATCACTCTGGGGTAACACCTCACACAACCAAACCATGCCCGTTTAGGCCTGAAAGCTCGGCTTTAATCACTTATTCCATAAAATTCTAAAAGCAGATTCTGCATAATGTCCAGCTATCACACGCTGAAAGCCGGTTTTTTCCTCTGCAAGTCCACTGAACTTTAATCAGCAAGAGGGTCTGAGATGCGAAAGCTGGGTTTGGGTTATCGGTGTACGGGATAATCCAAGCACACTTGAGTGCAAATTACAGAACAGAGATTGATTTGTGGCCATACAGGACTTGGTGTGAATCCGGTGTTTCTAGCGGAGGCCGAGAGACGCTTTTTCTAAACTCTCTGCTTTCGGCCTGGCTTCCCCACCCTAGAGTGGCGGAGCAACATAGTTTGGAAAGGCAATTCCACCACCCTAGAGAAACTGGTTTTGCCATTTCCTGAGGGCCACCCAGCGCTGAAAGCGGGTGCTGAAATGGGAGAGTGTGAGTGTGTTTGGTGTGAGGTATAAACAGAGACGATGTGACCTGCTTGGTGTGACCCTAAACTGCGATTTCAGAGTGTAGTTTTGGCACTCTGTACAAGGCGAAAAAGAGTGAATGTTTTGGGGGGGGGGGGGGAAGGTGGAAAGGCAATTCCACCCACAAAAAACCTGGGAATAGAAGTTTTCTTTGGGGACTATTTTTGCCTCATAGCGCCCTGCAGCATGTATCCCTCTACCATGAATGGAGCCTAACCTCTCCATACACACCCCAAACTGCCAATGGGGTTAAAGGTTAGGACTCTGTGGTTGTCAGTTCATGATTGAAGATGACTCCTCATGATCCCTGAACCACTCTTCCACAATCTGAGACCAATGAATCTCGGCACAATAATAAAGAGCGTGTTGATACACTGCTCAGAAAAATAAAGGGAACACTTTGAAAACACACCAGATCTCAATGGGAAAAAAATCATGCAGAATCTCTTTCCTCATATGGACTGGGTAATGTGTTAGGAATGAAAGGATGCCACATCGTTTGATGGAAATTAAAATGATTACCCTACAGAGGGTTGAGTTTAAAGACAATCAAAGTGAAAGAATGCTGCAGCAGGCTCGTCCATTTAACCACAATTCCATTGCAGCAACTCAAAATGGTACTCAGTAGTTTGTATGGCCCCCACATGCTCCTAATGAAATGATGGATGGTGTCCTGGGGGATCTTCTCCCAGATCTGGACCAGGGCATCACTGAGCTCCTGGACAGTCTGAAGTGCAACCTGGTGGCGTCGGATGGACTGAAACAATGTCCCAGGGTGTTCTATTGGATTTAGGTCAGGCGAGCCGGTGGGCCAGTCAATGGTATCAATTCCTTCATTCTGCAAGAACTGCCTGCATACTCTCGCCACATGAGGCCGGGCATTGTTGTGTACCAGGAGGAACCCAGGACCCACTGCACCAGCGTAGGGTCTGACAACGGGTCCAAGGATTTCATCCTGATACCTAATAGCAGTCAGGGTGCCGTTGTCTAGCCTGTAGAGGTCTGTGCATCCTTCTAGGGATATGCCTCCCCAGACCATCACTGACCCACCAACAAACCAGTCATGCTGAATGATGTTGCAGGCGGCATAACATTTTTCACGGCGTCTCCAGAGCCTGTCACCTCTGTCACATGTGCTCAGGTAAAACCTGCTCTCATCTGTGAAAAGCACAAGGCACCTGTGGTGGATCTGCCAATTCTGGTGTTCTGTGGCAAATGCCAGTCAAGCTCTGCGGTGCTGGCCAGTGAGCACAGGGTCCACTACAGGACGTCAGACCCTCAGGTCGACCTCATGGGGCTGTTTCTGATTGTTTGGTCAGACACATTCACAGCAGTGGGGCTCTGGCAGTGCTCATCTTGTTCCTCCTTGCACAAAGGAGCAGATACCGGTCCTGCTGAGGGGTTAAGGACCTTCTACAGCCTTGTCCAGCTCTCCTAGAGTAACTGCCTGTCTCCTGGAATCTCCACTGTACTCAAGACTGTGCTGGGAGACACAGCAAACCTTGTGACAATCCTGAGCCATCCTTCAGTAGTTGGACTACCTGTGCAACCTCTGTAGGGTCCAGGTACAGCACTGTGGTACTAGTAGTGACGCTGACCCAAGTCAACTGCAGAACTAGTGAAAAATCAGTGGGAAAAGATGAGGGGGGACAAAATGTCAATGACCTCGGCCTGTTAAACCATTCCTGTTTTGGGGGGTGTCTCATTGTTGCTCCTCTACTGCACCTGTTGTTAATTTCATTAACACCAAAGCAGCTAAAACTGATTAACGACCCTCCCTACTACTTAACAAGTTGAACTGAGTTGATGCTATACTCTGATTAAAAAGTGTTCCCTTTATTTTTTTGAGCAGTGTATATATATATATATATATCTGCACCTTGGGATGATAAATAATAGACAATATGTGTGTGTGTGTGTGTGAGTGTGTGTGTGTGTGTGTGTAATTTGAGTATTGCATTCTGTTGTGCAGGCTGTTTATATGAAAGAAGACTCCACTGCGGTTATTCCTGAATCGTTCTGCAGGTCCTTACAGAGCTCACAGTGTCCCGCTGAGTCATCCTCACTACATCATAACAATACTCATATTAGAAATTTCATATATACATATATATATATATATATGTATACATGCCGTTGTCATGGTGTTAAGGTATCACTAACAAGATGACTCATGGAGGCATCACTGCTTGCTGAATGTCTGCAGTCGTGGCTGTTTGGTCAGTCAGGTACAGCGATAGCACCGTCCTTGCACCACCCCTGAGTGGTAAGGTGGGGCATTTCCCTGTTGATAGGTACCTTTACCATCAGGAGAGAACTTTTACATGTACAGCTGCAGATGAACTACTAGCACTGACGATGATCTTAGTGGTCCAGGATCCTGCCAGGAAAACTTCCCCCAGACTGTACACTGCTAGCACCACCCTGCGTTTGACTCACAGGTGTTTCTTGGCGGTGGTTCAATCCACAAACCTGGATTTGTCCGAGGAGGCAACGTTTTTCCCAGTTTCCCAGTGTCTGGTTGTGGTACTGCCATGCAAACTGGAAGCTGCGTTGGCGATAAACCTCATTGGTGAACTTGGTGAACCATGCATCTGCTTCTCAGGCCCACACGTTGTAACAGTGTTCTCTCAGTGGGGATCCCTGACACTTTCCTCAGTGCTCCTGAGTTTATTATAGAGGTTAATTGGTCCACTGCGGAGTGTTGATTGCTCTGTCCCACTCGCTGAATTTGTCGTTTCCGACGTGGAGCATCACTGTTACAACGTTAGGAGGCTCTCAATGTGCAAGAAGTCCGTTCTCGGTACAACTTCACTACAGCAGCTCTCGAACATCCAACTAAGTTAGTGGTGCCTGAGTAAGTGTCTTCCAGCCTGCGACCGGGACCCTATCGTCATGCCCTTCTGGACGGCAGTCAGATCGTGCTTTTAGCCCATGATGATGGTTTTGCATGCTGCTACAGCTGGCTGGTGTGCACATGGACTCTGTGACGTCCCAGGCCAAGTTCATTCCATAATGCTCCGACAGGAACGTGTAGTTTCAGCCTGTCATGTGTGTTGCCAGGGTGACCGAAACAGAATGAGCTGGCTGTGTGGAAGGTTGTACACGTCGCCACATTGCTGCTGTGTATTTGGTGTCAGATCACGTTAGTAACTACTGCTGAATCATCATATATCCAGCATGTGTCCAGGTCTAATGAGGAGAGTCAGCACATCAACCCATGACTCACTGACTCCTCTGCTGTAGAGCTTCAGGGTGCTCGTTTACGGTCAGGTTAGCATTTCAGTGAGGCCTATGGTCCTACATTTTGGTTTGCCACTTTGTTATTAAGGTTCCTGGTAAAAATCAAATGGAATATTGTTTATTTTGTTCCTTCATTTTTACTGCTGTATAAATCACAGCACAGCGGAGAGCTAAGGATAAGCAATATGGGCAACATGTAACATCACAGTGCTTTAAGAAGATCAGCAGGAACAGATATATAACTGTACTGCACTAAACAGGGACGAAGACAGGTAGGCCAATATAGTGTTAGGAGTCTTGCCCAAGGACTCTTATTAGTGTAGCACAGCATAGTCACCCAGACCGGGATTTGAACCCCAGTCTCCCACATGTAGAGATGGCATTCTGGGTAGTGGTGTTACCCACTGAGCTACACCAACCACCAACCAAATATCAAATATATCATATATCGCATTAATTATGTGATGCTGTATTGATGCTCAAAACACAGCATCAGCATTTAATCATTAGCTCACCATAATGCTGAAATGTAATGCTGAGCAATGTGGTAGAAACATCACAGAACATCAGGATACTGGACGATGCAGAACCTGCATCACCATCAGTATGAATCTGCAAACTCATTATCTTACAGAGTAAATAAGCTGATCATAATAAAAACAAACAAATTATAACAATAAATAAAAAAAAGAATCTGAAATAATGTTATAATAAAACTGTCCAGGCAGATACACAGTTGCTGTGCTGTGTTTACATTAGTATTAGAATAGACTTAAATTTAGAATTTGAAAAGGCATTGGAATTAGAATTAGAATTGAAATCGAATCAGTTTTAGAATTAGAAATGTTATTGAAATTAAAATTTGAATTAGAACTGGAATCAGAATTGGAATTAGAAATGGTATTGTTATTAGAAATAAAATAGAAATTGAAATGATAATTGGAATTGGAATCAGTATTGACATTAGAAATGGTATTGGAATTAGAATTAGAATAAGTATTAGAGTTATAATTAGAATTAAAAATAGTATTCTAATTGGCATTAGTATTGGAATTGGCCTTTGAATTAGAATTAGATTGCCATTCTAATTCAGATATTAATTTTAATTCTAATTTGAATTAGAATTACTCTTTGAAAGAGTATTCTAATTCTAATACTATTTGTATAGAATTTAAATTAGAGCCAACTGCCATTTGGAATTTAAGACAACAACTAGTGTTTTTTATTATTTTTGATTTTTTTTTTAATTACCGTTGTAAACTACAAAAACAAGGAATTACAGACACAGTTGACAAATAAAATCATGCAAAGTATTTATCCTTCCAGAAAAATGAAATTATCTTTAAATGTAACCTTTAAAAGCTGATTTTTAAATTGAATTAAGGTGTTTGAAGAGCTGAAACCACCTGACTGTGACACACATGCAATACCGTAAACAGTCAGGAGGGGGCGGACACTGTCTCACTGCACTGTATCACAGCAGTGCTACTGTTAGCACGCATATAAGCGAAGCTACTGTTAGCGTGAGCTGTAGAAAGCTCCGGCTGCTGTGTTTAATCCACCACTGGGACCAGAGGTCATGCTCAGTGGGACGAGACTGAACCGTAGACACACTTAGAACAGGATTTAACCCAGAAACTCTATCACAGCCTGGAAACCACAGCCAGAGAAATGTCTGTATTGGGGTCATGACCAGGGGCCTCGAGAAGCATGATGTAGCATAATGCTAATCCTCCAGACAGGAGCTTACAGTATTCAAAATCAGGACATCAGAGTCTCTGTGGATATACCACACCATGCTCATCAATGTAAACAATTAATGAACATGGTGTAAACAACACTGTAACTTTTGTAAAATCACTTAAAACAAATACAAAGTGTCGAAAACTGGGATAAAAATAAGCTTTATAAATCTAAAAATGATTCCCAAAGTTAGAAATACTAGATATATGGACAAAAATGAAATCAATGTTTATTTGTCACATACAGCTGCACATGGTGTAAGGCCAGACACGGAAAAAGGCACTGGTCCCGGGACTCTCTAAAGATACACGCCCAGGACACATTCCATGCGGGGTAGAAGTGGTGTTTATTGGCCCAAGTAACCACACATCTCACCATTACTGTCCGGAGTAACTTAGAAGCAGGTGCATCAGACGGGAGGCGAGGCTACAACTAGCTCTTTCGTCCCGCGTGGAGAGCTACAGCTCAGCACGCATGCGCAATAGTCAAGTGCACGTACTCGACCGTTACAATGGGACAACGAACTCTCTGAGAAACGAAACGGCTCTGTTGCAGCTTTTAACCAGTTTCTGTTTGTTGACTTTGTGTTGAATGCACGTAAGTGAGTGAACTGAGTCAGTCGTGTTGGTTTAATGAAATTGGCTATGGGTACTGTGGCCGAGAAGTGCAAAAAAAATGAACCTTTCTGTCACGCTTCCGGGTTTCCCTGTCTTCCCCACTCTCCCGAACTCCACTTCCCAGAGTGCATCACCCGATGACGTCACATCCACATGTCCCTAGTCGACCAATCATTCCCCGTTCTAGGTCACCTGAGTACTAGCACACCTGTTTGCAATTGACCAGTCTGCTTATAAGGCCCTTCGCCGTCCCCACCCCCACCGCACGCGTTGTCCATTCTGTGGTGTGCGTTAGCCAGCTGGCGTGCTTTAGTTTTTCCTGTGGAAGGTCTTTAGAGTTTTAAGAGAGCGGACGGAAGATAGGATGAACAGGCGACGTCTAAACCACGTGAAGGTGGAAATGTTAATGAAAGTATGTGGGCTGTAATGCTATCCCAGCTCGCTAGCTTAAAGCACGTGCCACAAAATGGACAAATCATGCTTTAGCTTTATCACCATCCCAATCTCCACTCAGTCTACCATCGCCAAACAGTTTGATTGACTCCGCAACAAGCACTTCCTGTGTGTTAGGCCTCCCGTTTCCGTCAGAATTCCCAGTGTGTAAAAGTGTTCGGTACTGGCAAACGTGTTTCACGTCTTGTAAGTTAGTTTTTACCCTGTGATTGATTTTCTGAGTGTTCATTTGCTTTGCCCTTCTTGGCCACGGTGTATCGGCTCTTGGTATCAGCTACTTGGATACTGCTTTCCTTCTGTTACTCGCTGGCGCTCACCCGGACTCAATTTCCCAGGGGGCATCGCTTTAGTGACGTCACACTCACATGTCCCCAGTCGCCCAATCAGTTCCGCTCTAGGTCTCCTGAGTACTAGTCCACCAGATTCCCTTTAACTGCCTGCATTTAAGCTTCGCCCAAACGCTCCCTCATTGCAAAGTTTTGCCAAACCGTTTGCATTTCTGAGCGGTCTATGCTGCTGTTTATCATCTCTGGTTCTGACCTCCTTTGTTCTTTGACTTACGATCTTTTCTTCGTCCCCTTTGGCTTTCATCTAGATTATCCTCTGGCTTTCCGATCTCGGTTCGTCCTCTGACCACTCTCTCAGTCTCTCCCCTGTACTCTGGGTGCCTCACTGACAGTCTATCCTGGTTCTGATCTTGAGCCTCTGGTCTCGCTCTCTCCCTTCATGTTTGTGTTTTGCTGCTCGATTGTTTAATTAAGCTTATTTGATTTTTAGCTCTGCACACGTCAGCCGCTTTTGTCCTTGAGAACTGGCTAGCTATGTTGGTGTTGGCAGTAAGTAACTGCTGAGAGTATTACTATAGCAGCTCAGTGGCTAATTAAAGCTAATGTAGCTAAAGCTAACTTTAGCTCCTGTAATTAGTGAAACATAACCACGTTAAGTTAAATATGATTGATCCATAAAAAATATCTGTCCAAACTTACACAATTATGTGTCCATATTTCTCAAAAGAGCATGTTAAAACTTACTTAACACACCTGCAAGGAACCACTTAACGTTTTTCATGAAATCCAACTTTTCCAAATTTCATTTCGGGTAATCCATGAAAATAACCTGTATACGTAGTTAGAATTTACTCAGATCACTTAAGTATGTTTTACTCAATTGAGTATCTTAAAAGCTACTTAACACAGGTATGTGGGACCACTTAACGTTTTTCATTAAATTCAACATTTTCTTTTTGGGTAATATGTACGCACAGGTAATTAGAATGTATTCATGTCACTTTAGTGTGATTTACTGGAATTTGTTAAGTCTGTGTTACTTAATTGAATATCTTAAAGGCTACTTAACACAGCTGCATGGAGCCACTTAACATGACACTTTTAATTAAATCCAGCATTTCATTTTTTAGAGTATAGCAGTGAAATGCTTTGACGACGGCCTGCTCACATGAAGCAGTAAATACATAAATAAAATATCTACAAAAAAATAGAATATAAAAATATAATAACTATATATAGATAAGAGCCAGATGTTAAGTAAATAATAAATGCAATGTAATTACAATATATGCACTCAGTATACAGAAATATATGAAATCTAATAATTGAACTTGCCTATTAACTGGTCTTCTGCAGCCCATACTGTCCAGCAAATCGGCCCACTTCAGCCCGGAGTGGTTATGACACAAGCTCTGAGGGAGAGTACCCATTTAAAGGTTCCTGGTTTGGGATGCGGGGGCTCTTTACGGGACAGTGCCGTATGAAGTGTTGACAGCCTCAGTGTTAAATTATGTAACATAACTCCTGCTAATCGGTTTTTACACAGACGGAGGTGAAGGGATCAGGATTCTCTGACAGACCCAACAGAAGGACGCTTAATCTTCCCAGCTAGGCCCGAGTTTCGTGCTCAGTGGAATTCTAAATAAACCTCAGACAGGTACAGGACAGGTACAGGTACGCACAGTCCTGGCACTGCTAGCCTCCAGGCAGTCTTCCGAGAACAGAGTTACACACTGCTCACCGCAGGATCCGAGCCCCCATCCAGCTCAGTCATCACTAATACACTCTCACAGCCGTGAAGCGGCCGTCATTCCGGAGTCAGGAGGCATATATTAAGAACTCAGCAGGATCACTGCTGGTTTTCTCCATGGGGACAAAAAATGAATGGGTAAAGATGGTTAAGATGTTCTTTACAGTGGTGCTGGTGATGGGAACCAGGGTTCTCCATATCTAGAACACAGATATAGACATTATATTAACTATCTGAACCACCAGTGAACCTACATGTGTCCTCTGAGTGTTATATGGAGTGTTGATGATGGGTGAATCTGGAAAACCTAGAAGTAAGGGACTATTTTACCTCACAGCGCCCTGCATCACGTATCCCTCCACCATGAATGGAGTTTAAGGCTGGAATCTTCTCCAAACTATCATAAACAGCATCTCAGACATCAGGCAGCATATTCATAACCATCTCCTGTCGTAACTTTCTGTGAGGGAGCTTTTAGAGGGGGACGTCTGGTTACCTTCATGGCCACTGTGAACAGCTCTGACCGTAGAACAGAGCATTTCACCAAACCACAGTGCTGTTCTCCAGGCTGATCCTGACTGAAACAAACTGCTGCTCAGTTCACGTTTGGAGATGTCAGCGGAGGCGAATATGAAGAGTACTGTATGTGTGTGGATATGCTCCATGTGGCTCAGCCTTAAGCTGTTACATCAGGTCGCAGCCTGACACAGTTTGACCTCCGTGCTCTGTCACTGTTAGCGCCATCCATCCCGACCTTCTGATGGTCAACAGACTCTAAATTTAGTGCGTCTCTGGGCAGACACGTCTACAGGTGCCCACACCTTTACCTCCACGAGCAACAACAATAGCTGTGATTGGATTTGGGATGTACTGGACAAGTTTCTGGATGTAGGCCACATCAATGTTCAGATGCTCTTACATCAGATGCTCTGCCCAAATGCAGTCACTCCTTTTAGCCAATCAGTAACATGTGATTTGGGGCCACTTTCCACACATGGAATGAGACATTCACTGCACCGTAACACCTCTTCCCAATCTATGGATCCTGTCTCTTACACCCCACAGGTATTTATAGAACCAATATCCTCGTGCAGTGAAGGTACTACCACCTTGAACACACAAGAGGACTCAATTTTTCCTGGTGAGCTTAAAGGAGGTGGGAATATCAGACAGTTTTATCCATATGTCCAAACGCTGATATATTTCTATATTCTGCTGAACATCATGGACAATGTTCACCATCCACTGCACAGCACGATCATCAGGCAGAGGAGCTCAATCAGTGGCAGACTGCTGTCCCAGTCCTGCTCCACAGACAGACTCAGGAAGTCTTTTGTCCCTCAGGCCATAAGACTGTTCAACTCCTCTCAGTTCAGCAAATGAAAAACTCAGGACACTCTTTCATTCCGGTCACTATCTATCTATCTATCTATCTATCTATCTATCTATCTATCTATCTATCTATCTATCTATCTATCTATCTATCTATCTATATGAGATTCTGATATTATTATGGATCCCTATTAACACACTCATCATCAGAATAGCTGCATCCAAAAGAAATCAACCAACAGGAATGAAATTTGGTGTGTAGGTTAACATGGTGAGACATGCTAATGATTCAAGTTTCACACTCGCCCGCACACACTCGCCCGTGGTGTAAGCAAGGACGATCCTTATCTCTGTTCCTGACTGACCCAACAGCCACCACTATAGACATTCAGTGAGCAGTGTTGCCTCCATGAGTCATCCTGTTAGTGCAGCACCATTAGCAGACGGCTGCACCACGCGGGACTACAAGCACACAGACCATTACATCGACTGTCCTTAACACCACGTCAACATCACCACAGACTGGAATGGTGTCGTGCCAGACTGTCATGGAGTGACTCAGAATGGCAGTGGGTCATCTTCAGTGATGAGTCCCGCTTTTGTCTTGGTGTCGACGACCACTGAATCCGTGTGTGGTGGCACTGTGTTCAGCACCAAGATTGTGTCACACATCCAGAAGGCCTGGTGTCACTCCACCTCCAACCCTACCGCACCATCTGCGGGAACTGTGTGAGCCTATTCAAGCTGCATGGGATGGATTATCACAGGATACCATTAGGTACCTCTAAAAATCTATGCTAACACATCTAGCATGTTGGGTTAGCAAACATGGCGACCCGACACCATACTGAGAGACACTACTTTTGCTACTTCTGCTGAAATCCGCAAGACCTTCCCTGGAAAAGACGCCACCTGGATGCAGCACATGCTCCAAAACCCGTATATACCATACAGCTTTAATGGAGCTTCACAGATGCGCAGGTCACCCAGGTCATGTGCACTAACGCCCCACCACCAGACACCACGAATGCTGGCTTTAGAACCTTGTGTTAAAAACAATCCGGACGGTTCCTTTTTTCTCTTTAGCCTGGAGGATCCATGATTTCCTAAAAGAATTCCAGGTTTTGATTCCACAGGACACTTCCACTTCTCCTCAGTCCACCGTAAATGAGCTGGGGCCCAGAGAAGGCGGCGGTGCTGTTTCTGCATCTGTTTATGTCTGGGTTCTTCTCTGCATGGTGGAGTTGAACTTGAGTTTGTGGAACAGTGATGGACTGTGTTCACAGACGATGGTGTTGGGAAGTGTCCTGATCCCATGCAGAGGTTTCACTACAGATCCGGGTCTAGGGTCGCCAAGGATCACCACCATCCAGTACTGGTTCTGGTTCTTGTTCCTTGTGTACAGGGGTTCTCCGGATTCTCTGGATCTGTTAATGATAGTAGGTTGTGTAGATGATGACCATCTCCAGGTTCTTTGCTGTGTTACAGTGAGGAATGTTGCGGTGCAGCCCGTCTCATCTTTAACCTTCCGAAGTTCACCCACGTCACTCCACTGCTGCGCTCCCTTCATTGGCTTCCTGTTGTTGCCCGCATCAGGTTTAAAACTCTGATGCTGGCCTACAAAGCCAAGAATGGACCAGCGCCTCCCTACCTTATGGTGATGGTGAAGAGTCGAGCTGTACCTCGAGCCCTTCGTGCTTCAAGTACAGCTCGTCTCGAACCACCATCCCTGAGGACTCATGGAAGACAAGCGTCCAGACTCTTCTCTGTCCTGGCTCCCAGATGGTGGAATGAACTCCCACTGGGCGTCAGAACAGCAGAGTCTCTCGCGGTCTTTAAACGCAGACTGAAGACCCATCTCTTCGTAAAGCACTTAAGTGAGTGAACTCTAGCAGACGTGTAAATTGTGTGTGTATTGTGTGGCAATTTTATAACCTTTTTGTATTGCACTTTTAATGATCTTTGTCAATGTATATTGTGTTGCACTTATAATAACCTTTCTCTAGGTACCAGCACTGACCCCCTGTTCGGGCAGTGTCTGAGCTCATGGTGAGTTTTAGGCTCTAAACTTCCTCGACTAACTGGAATATTATCCAACAGAACACTAAGCACGGCTGTAAGTCGCTCTGGATAAGAGCGTCTGCTAAATGCCTTAAATGTAAATGTAAATGTAAAAATGTCCTGGCCCTATTTGGCGGTGCAGTGTTGTACAGAGTGGTGACCCCTCCCCATCTTCACTTCTGATAGTCTCCGCCCCTCTGGGAGACGCTTTATACCCAATCATTTTAGTGACCAGTGACCTGGTGTTTTTAGTGTTACACATCTTTACCAGCTTTTGCTTCTCCTGTACTTTGCTGAACTTCACTGAAACACGTTGCATCAAATTCAATATTTGATATGTTGTTATTGCCAAAGAGTCATAGGGTTTAAATGATTTGCACAGCGATGCATTTTGTTGTCATTTACGCTTAGCACAGCGCTCCTAGAAACGGGAATGTACAAGTTACAGTAGGTCTAATACAGACATTAATATAGGTGGTGCGAACTGAGAGAGCTCAGTCTGGCAGTGATGAAGGAGATTAAAAGTCATCAGGCTAAAAGGCAGGGTCACTCACTAATCGCCTAATCTACGTTTGGGGGAAATATGGCAGTGTAATCTAGCACCAGGGCTATTTACAGTGCCCGCCGGATCATTTACGCAGAGGAAAACCGTCTACCTGCGCACGAAAGCAGAAACGAACTGATGTCCAGTGCTTCATCTTAGTGTGGAACATCCATATACTTTCACCCACAGAGTGCACGACCTCTACACACAGACAGAGCTACATTGGTTTAAGCGGTGCAGTGTGGTTGCATAAGCTGCAAGAGTAAAGATATCCTTCTACGCATGTTTATGTTTTCACAAGTCACATGCGGAATTCCGATTTGATTCCCATAGGAACGAATGGGGCGAAAAAGTAAACATCCATCTGCTGTACTTCTGCTTGACCAACAAACACCATTTCACATTTCACTTCCTCAGGACAGACCGAAATCAATGTTGGTCTTACCAGCACTTGTCTGTTTGTCTTTTTAATCTCATGGGCTCCTATTCATTTCACCCTCAAACACAACCCCACATAACTTTATGAACTCACTCAGGTCCCCAACACCTTAGCATCACCTTAGCAACTACCATAGCGACTAACTAGCAACACATTAGCGACTAACTAGCAACACTTTAGCGACTCCCTAATAACACCTCAGCAACTTACTAGCAACACCTTAGTAACAACGTAGCAACACCTTAGCAACTACCTATCCAAACTTTAGCAACTACCAAACAAGACCTTAGTGACTACCTTGCAACACTTTGGCAACTGCCTAGCAACTTTTTAGCAACTACTTCGCAACATCTTAGGAACTACCCAGCAACATCTTAATGAATACCTAGCAACACCTTAGATACTACCAAGCGTCATCTTAGTGACTACTTAGCAACCCCTTAGTGACTAACTAGCAACACCTTAGTAACTACGTAGCAACACCTAAGCAACTACCTATCAAAACTTTAGCAACAACCTAACAAGACCTTAGTGACTACCTTGCAACACTTTGGCAACTGCCTAGCAACTTTTTAGCAACTACTTCGCAACATCTTAGGAACTACCCAGCAACATCTTAATGAATACCTAGCAACACCTTAGATACTACCTAGCAACATCTTAGTGACTACTTAGCAACCCCTTAGTGACTAACTAGCAATACCTTAGTGACTACCTAACAACATCTTAGCAACTACCTATTAAAAACAAAGCGACTACCTAGTAACATCTTAGCAACTACCTACCATCATCTTAGCATCTACTTAGGAACATTTTAGCAACTATCTAGTGACCTCATAGCAATGCCATAGCAACAATCTGGTTCACCTTGGTAACCATTTAACAACCTCCTAGAAAATTTTTAGAAACCCCCAGACAACCAATACGTAAAACACCCTACACACTAACACAACCTGTTAACAACACCATAGCAACCATCTAGCAACACCTTAGCAACCATCTAGTGCTACCTTATCAACCACCTAGCAAAACTTTAGCAACTACCCAGCAACACCTTAGCAACCACTTGGTTCGACTTGGTAACTTCCTAGCAACCTTCTAGCAACACAATAGCAACAACCTGGAATACCACAGAAAATACCTAGCAACACCCTAGCAACCTCGTCACAAATCATAGTAACCGACTGGCCCTCAAATAGCTTAAGGGATCACTCCACACTGTTGCAGTTACCTTTAGAGCTGGTCTTACTCAGCTCCTTTACCTGGATAGGTGGCTGATGTACCACCTACACCTGTTCTTCAAGGGTCAGGACCCCACAGGACCGCCACAGAGCATATATTAAATGATCCACCACCCACATAATACCTGCTCTGTGGGGGTCCTGCAGTCAGTTTATTTCATTCGTTAGGTGTTATTATTAATATTAGTGCAGTGTTTAATTCATAAACCTGAACGAACCCTGCAGGATTAAGGCACAGCTCCATTACGATTTACTCACCAGTAGATGAGGGAAAGTCCATCAAAGCGCTCGAGCTCTCTCCCCCGGGGGTTCAGACAAGACATCTCCTCCAGCAGACAGGTGAAAGTGAAGGTGGGGTGCTTCTGCTCCTCAGTCCAGGTACTTCAGGTACAGCACACTCCTCACGCGCTGCGATGAAGTTCTATGCCATACTCTGGATCAGACTGTACGGGCAGCGTAACAGAGTGAACTGGCCGGCAGGAGGACTGAAGTGACCTCGCCTCTAATCTGTGCAGCACGTGGGGCTGTTGGCTTTGTGCTCACCGCGCGCCGCTATGCGGGACCTGAGTGCGGCTCCGCGCGCTGCTTCACTTTCCTCCGGCAGAGCAGTCTGAGCTCGTGCTCCGCTAACGGGCCCCGGGTTTCTTTACCGCCGCTATTCAGACAAGCCCCGCCCACCAGCGACTCGGACTCGCCTAGAGAGTCACTCTAAAAGTGCGGCTGGCCATTCGGAGCACAGGAGGGCGGGGCTTACCGGAATGCGGGCGGGACAACTATAACGTCTGTGAAAAGTGCTCTGTCAGTGCGGAGTAGAGGACAACCAGGTCAAGTCTATTCTATTCTATTCTATTCTATTCTATTCTATTCTATTCTATTCTATTCTATTCAGTTGTATTTTGTTCTACACTGTATCTATTCTGTTCTGTTCTATTCTGTTCTATTCTATTCTATACAGTTCTTTTCTATTCGATTCTATACAGCTCTGTTCTATTCGATTTTCTATTCTATTCTATTCTATTCTATTCTATTCTATTCTATACAGTTGTATTTTGTTCTACTCTGTATCTATTCTGTTCTATTCTATTTTATACAGTTCTATCCTATTCTATACAGTTCTTTTCTATTCGATTCTATACAGTTCTGTTCTATTCTATTTTCTATTCTATTCTATTCTATTCTATTCTATTCTATTCTATTCTATTCTATTCTATACAGTTGTATTTTGTTCTACTCTGTATCTATTCTGTTCTATTCTATTCTATTTCGTCCTATTCTATTCTATTCTATTCTATTCTATTCTATTCTATTCTATTCTATTCTATTCTATTCTATTCTATTCTATTCTATACAGTTCTATTCTATACCGTTCTGTTCTGTTCTATACAGTTCTATTCTATACAGTTCTGTTCTATTCTATTCTATTTCGTCCTATTCTATTCTATCCTATTCTGTTCTGTACAGTTCTATTTGTTCTACTCTGTATCTATTCTGTTTTATTCTATTCTGTTTGATCGGCTCTGCAAGGTTCTGTTTAGTTCTATTCTATTCTGTTCTATTCTATTCTATTCTACTATGTTCTGTTTGATTCTTTTCTGTTCTATGCTGTTCAGTTCTATTTAGTTCTGTTTCATTTTATTTTTCTGTTGTGTTTCATTCTGTTTAAGTCAATTCATATACATTCTATTCTATATAGTTCTGCTCTGTTCTGTTCTGGCAGCCTATTTATAACCATTTCATGTAATAACGTTCTGATCTTATCTAGAACAGAGTGTTTTACACTAAACCACTCTGATGATTTTGTTTACATCTGAACTGGTTAATTATTGACCAGCTGTAAATCATGATCAAGTAAACTCTTTTTCTTCCTGCATTCTGACTAAACTGTAGTCCTCTGGTCCGCTGTGTCCCGCAGGCTTTTCTGCAGCTGTCAGCTGGGGTCGGGTTTAATGGATGGATGGGATGTGCTGTGTTCCGGCTGCAGGGCACATTCAGCAGGTGCAAAACAAAGAGCGGTTCCATCAGTATGTGCTCAATATAAAGAAGGAATACTCCACATGTCAATGTGTAAAATGACACAACCTGTCTTATTCATAATCCGAACTAGGATAAGGAACAGCATATCACCAGGAAACGCTCCTCCTCCTCTGTCCTCACTCCTTACCAGTCTAGAGGGAATGTTCCAACTTCCTCCCTTTCCTCTCCAGTGATGGAGAGCAGCACCAGTGTTAACTCTTCTCTAAGGGGCGTGGTCTCTGTAGAAACATGTTCAATGTAGCAGGTGTGTTCACTGTAAGGGTTGTGTTCCCTGTAAGGTGGTATGTTCTCTTTTGTCCCTGCAGGGAAAACAGTGATACTGTGACCAGTCCAGCAGTGAGCTGTGACTATCAGAGCTCGGGCCCTAATGCCAATACACCTCAACATGGAGCCTAATGTTTGTTAGTGCTGGGGTTCTAGTAGGCTCTAGTAGGCAATTCATGGTTTTGGATTAAACGCAGACATTTGTTCCTCAGATTGTGAGTTGTGGGGTTGGCACAGGGAGTCTGGCAATCCAGGTGTTACCAGATGTGCTCTAATGGATTGGGTGAGTTAGCAGGCCAGGAAAGGACACCAAAGTCACTGTGGTGCTCCTGAAACCACCTATGCACCACCCCTGACTGGTAAGGTGGGGCGTTATCTTGTTGATAGGTACCTTTACCATCAGGGGAGAACTTCAACATGTACAGGTGCAGATGATCTACTAGCACTGACAGGTACACACTGACATTCAAAGACTCATGCAGTGATATTATTGGTCCAGGATCCTGCCAGGAAAACTTCCCGCATACAGGTACACTGCTAGCACCACCCTGCGTTTGCCTCACGGGTGTCACCTGGAGATGGTTCGGATGGATGTCGGAGTACACACCACCATCCAACCACTTTATGCAGCACAGACCTGGATTTGTCCGAGGAGGCAATGTTTTTCCCAGTCCCCCAGTGTCTGGTTGGTGTTCCTGTGCAAACTGGAAGCTACATTGACAATGAACTTTCTTTGTGGCGTAACCATGTATCTACTTCTCAGGCCCGGACAGTGTAATGGTGTTCTCTCAGTGGGGAGCCTTGACACTTTCCTCAGTGCTCCTGGGTTCATTGTAGAGGCTAATTGGTCCACTGTGGAGCTTTGATTGCTCTGTACCACTGTCTGGAGTCGTCGCTCCTCTCTGGCACCAGAGGCCTGTGGGGCACCACTGTTACAACATTCGGAGGTTCTCAATGTGTGAGTGTCCATTCTTGAGACACCTTCACTACAGCAGCTCTAGAACATCCCACAAGGCTCGCTGTGTCTGTGATACTACCACCCTTCGCCCGGTTCCCTGATATTATGTCCTAGGCTACAGGCTACACCTGACTAGTGTGCAGAAAACCCTGTCACATGGTATCTGTGACGTCCTGGGCCGAGATCATTCCAATCCAAGAGTGCCCATAACACTCTGGTATGCTTCTAAACTGAACCAGACGCCCTTCACAGCTTCCAATGCCATCCAGGACTCTATAGCTGCACAACAACACCAGCTAACTCATTAGCTGAGCTAGAAAATATCAGGCTATGTTCCTCATGTTATGCTATAATATACACCCATCATTAAAAGAACAGATGCACCCAGAAGGAGGTGTGGGACTGCAGTGCTATTAGGAAGGAAGATAAAGGTTACCTGGAACAATAAATGATACATTTAGACTGATATGATCAATATTTATTGAGCTACACATACAGAAGTATGTCTCTCAGTATGGTGTTGGGCTGCCATGGTTCCTAACCCAACATGCCAGAGGTCTCAGGATGGAGTTGTAGAGGTTCCTAATGGTGTCCTGTGATAATCCATCTCATGCAGCTTGAATATTCTCACACAGTTCCCAGTTGCAAAAGACCACAAGTTTGGAACTTCTGGCCTAGAAGGTCCTGAGGG
Organism: Prochilodus magdalenae; assembly: GCA_024036415.1. Lineage (NCBI taxonomy): Eukaryota > Metazoa > Chordata > Actinopteri > Characiformes > Prochilodontidae > Prochilodus > Prochilodus magdalenae. The sequence goes on from JAMWET010003299.1 coordinate 112,157, forward strand.
TTCCACACTGGACAGATCAGTAACCACCACTGTCTGAATGCTGAAGGAACCATTATTAGCTAATTAGGGGTGTCAACTGGGTGTCGTATACGTGTATCCGGTACAGCTGCTCATTACCCCATGTGATGAACAGGTCAATAAACTGATACATTAACATGCATCGCAGTCCGGAATGGGTTTTGCTCCTCATATAGTGCTGCTATTCTTAAGACGCGTTTTCCTTTGACTGTATTACAGGAAATGCAAATAAGCCACAGTGTCCATTATGAAGCAGTGAAATTACGGTTCTCTGTGTTTATCCTGCTGGGCCGGCTCGAGGTCACGGTTAACGAGAGCTACGGAACGAGTGCATGGTCTGAAATATAAATGCTAATCCCTCAGAGACTCTCATTCCCTGCCCTGCTAACAGACATGACCTGATAACAGACAGACACACAGTGTAATGCAATGGATGTAAACAGAGTAGAGGGCAAGTCCACCCACCAGTCAAAATTTACTCCTTATTAAAACACTCAGCCCTCTTCTGAGCTGCGTATCCCTCTGGGTCACAGGGGGGTGCAGGAGCCTATCCCAACGCTCAATAGGCAGAAGGAAGGAAACAGCCCGGAGAGGCTACCAGTCCATCACAGGGCAGACACTCACACCTAGAGGGGGCAAGTTAGTGTCTCCAGTTCACCTGACTGTATGTGTTTGAATTGAATTGAATTGAATTGAATTGAATTGAATTGAATTGAATTGAATTGAATTGAATTGAATTGAATTGAATTGAACTGAACTGAACTGAACTGAACTGAATTAAAATTCACTGTATGCGAAAAAAGGCACAGTAACAGAAGCAGCCTAAACTATTTTCTAATATTTAAAAAGAATAATAAATAAATAAATAAATAAATAAATAAATAAATAAATAAAAAATATATATAATATAATATAATAAATAATATATATATAAATAATAATTTATATATATATATATATATAATATATAATACATATTTTTATAATAATTTTTTTTAATTTTTTTTTTTTAATCATGATTACAGACTTTCTAACAGACTGAAATGATGTTTAAAATGGAAAAGGCTTTCACTATTATTTATTTTCATTTTTAATTTTCATAGCAATGCCCTTCCATACAGCTGTAGTTCATGCCTCTATCACAAGATCAGAGTTTATGGCCTGTTAAAGTCTGTGTGCGCTCCCTCTAGTGGTGAAACATAATACTGCCACTACAGATCACTCCTGACTCTGGCTGCCGCAGCGCCCTCCTGTGGTAGGAACACTCTCTCTGTCGTATCTGTTTTACACTCTGAAGGGTTCATTAACAGAAACAGGAAGTTCATTATCCCGCCCTCTACAGTTCTAACATCAACATGACTCACACTCTGAGCTCTACTGTAGTCTCAGAGTCAGAACCTGATCTTCATCCTCCAGGCCTTTAGAGTCTTCCTGTGTAAACAAAGAGAGATTCTCACAGACATCCAGAGCATGTCACCAAACCTCGAGTCCAGCACGTCCCAGCCAATGTCCAGTGGGTCATATGAGCTATACAGGTACAGGTGTGTGTATGTGCTCATTTATACATGTACCGGTAACTGGTGCCAGTCTTAACTGCACGTAAGAGAGCAAGGTGAGTTTAATCCAGTGTAATCCATGTGTTTAATACAGGTGAGCTCTGTAAAACACCTGAGCTAAGTTCTCTAAAAGAGGTGAGGGTTTTAAGACAGGTGAGTTCTCTAAAACAGGTGAGTGTTCTAAGACAGGTGAGTTCTCTAAAACAGGTGAGTGTTCTAAGACAGGTGAGTTCTCTAAAACAGGTGAGTGTTCTAAGACAGGTGAGTTCTCTAAAGTGCGCGAGTTCTCTAAAACTGCTGAGTTCTATAAGACAGGTGAGTTCTCTAAGGTAGGTGAGTTCAATAAGACAGTTGAGTTCTCTAAGGTAGGTCAGTTCTATAAGACAGTTGAGTTCTCTAAGGTAGGTGAGTTTTATAAGGTAGTAGAGTTCTCTAAGACAGGTGAGTTCTCTAAGGTAGGTGAGTTCTCTAAGACAGGTGAGTTCTATAAGGTAGTAGAGTTCTCTAAGACAGGTGAGTTCTCTAAAGTGCGCGAGTTCTCTAAAACTGCTGAGTTCTATAAGACAGGTGAGTTCTCTAAGGTAGGTGAGTTCTATAAGACAGTTGAGTTCTCTAAGGTAGGTGAGTTCTATAAGACAGTTGAGTTCTCTAAGGTAGGTCAGTTCTATAAGACAGTTGAGTTCTCTAAGGTAGGTGAGTTTTATAAGGTAGTAGAGTTCTCTAAGACAGGTGAGTTCTCTAAGGTAGGTGAGTTCTCTAAGACAGGTGAGTTCTATAAGGTAGGTGAGTTCTCTAAGACAGGTGAGTTCTCTAAGGTAGGTGAGTTCTCTAAGACAGGTGAGTTCTCTAAGGTAGGTGAGTTCTTTAAGACAGGTAAGTGCTCTGAGACAGGTGGGTTCTTTAAGACAGGTAAGTGCTCTGAGACAGGTGGGTTCTCTAAGACAGGTAAGTCCTCTAAGAAAGGTGGGTTCTCTAAGACAGGTGAGTTCTCTAAGGTAGGTGAGTTCTCTAAGACAGCTGTGTTCTCTAAGGTAGGTGAGTTCTCTAAGACAGGTAAGTGCTCTGAGACAGGTGGGTTCTCTAAGACAGGTAAGTCCTCTAAGAAAGGTGGGTTCTCTAAGACAGGTATGTGCTCTGATACAAGTGGGTTCTCGAAAACAGGTATGTGCTCTGAGACAGCTGAGTTCTCTAAGACAGGTGAGTTCTCTAAAACAGGTAGGTTCTCCCTGACAGGTGAGTTGTTTGATACACGTGAGTTCTCTAAGGCAGGTAAATTCTCTGATACAGGTGGGTTCTCAAAGACAGGTAAGTGCTCTGAGTCAGGTGGGTTCACTAAGACAGTTATGTTCTTTAAACAGATGAGTTCTCTAGGACAGGTAAATTCTCTGATACAGGTGAGTTCTCTAACATCTGAATGCTTTGATACAGATGGAGGTTCTCTGATGTAGGTAGGTTTCTTGTGCCTACATTCTTCATCGTTCAGTCACTCTAGGTATGAGCTGTTCAGGTTCATACAGAGGATTAACCCTTTAATGATGCTTAATAACTCTCAGTATACACTGCTCTCAATGATTCACTGTGGAACCTATGTGTAGGTTCCGTAGTTATGAGGAACTGAAGTGTGGATCTTCAAACAGACTCTCTAAAGATTTAAGCTAAGCAGAGAGCTGGTTTGTGGGCGGAGCCTGTAGAGGGAGATCGTGAGCAGGTAAAGGTGTGAAGGGTTTGGCTGGTTTGCTCCTCCTTATTCCTGAGTGTTGAGTTTGTTAAGGTCAGTCCAGCTGAGCAGGTTCTGCTGAACATCATACCTACTCTGGGTGTGTCTGTTACCACACACAGACACACACAGACACACACATACACACACATACGTGCACTAATTACATAAATTCAGGACAGGGCAATGGTGCCAGGCTAGCCTACAGAACGGCACCTGTAAACACATCATCATCACTGTCCAATCAAATCCTCTCACCCATGGTGAATGGACCTGAAGCAATGATCCAGTACACGGCCATACCAGAATATTAGGTCCACCTCCTTGTATCAACACTCAGTGTCCACTTTATCAGCTCCTCTGACCACTCTGTAGTTCTACAGGTCCAGACTGTAGTCCATCTGTTTCTCTGTATACATTATTACCCTGTTCTTCAATGGTCAGGACCCCCACAGGACCACTATCATGTAGGTGTCATGGGGTGGTGGATCATTCTCAGCACTGCAGTGATACTGACATGGTAATGGTGTGTTAGTGTGTGTGGTGCTGGTGTGAGTGGATCAGACACAGCGGGGCTGCTGGAGTGTTTAAACACTGTGCCCACTCACTGTCCACTCTATTAGACACTCCTACCTGGCTGGTCCACCTTGTAGATGTACAGTCAGAGACGATAGCTCATCTGCTGCTGCACAGTGCAGTCATCCTTTAGTCTATCATCAGTCACAGGACAGGACGCTGACCACAGGACGCCGCCCACAAGACATCGTCGGCAGAATGGCTTTGTTTGGTGGACGATTCTCAGTCCAGCAGTGACACTGTGGTGTTTAATCACTCAGGGTTGTTTATTAAGCTGATATATAACACCATGAACAATCAAAAAAATAAGTGCATGCTTAAACGGTTCTCTGCATGGTGAATAGGTTCTACAGATTGATAGAGAATGTGTTGTATATGGTTCTACAAGAGAAGAACAAAAGGGCTTGATAAAAGATTGATATGGTAACAATAGTAGAACCATTTCCTAAGTGCTCATGGCTTTTATACTCTGAACGGGTCATTAACCGAAACAGGAAGTTCATTATCCCAGCAACAACATCTTGTTTTTAAGACGGGGGAACCATTTCACCATTTAACCTGCATATGGTTCTACTGCATCTAGAACCATTTACTTTAATAAACAAATCCTCGTTTGTATGAGTGCATTGGTAAATGGTTCTTTGCCTGGTTAAATGGTTCTCACCTAGAGCCTCTTGTTATATTATAAGCTCCTACCAGAACAGAATTACAAGCTGTTTTTATTGGCACCCCTATAATAAAATGGGGGTTTTCATTAGTTCAGTACAGCCAACAGTTATATATAGAATATATAGAACTTCTGAGTGGTTCTTTGCATGGCTAGATTGACCTTCTATATGGTTCACCAACAATTCAACTCCTTAACTAATCAACAAGCACTTCATCAGGGGTGAGTCAGGTGTGTAGAGCAGGGAAGAGAGGTAAAGGGTCTTCACGGCTGTATTCAAAATGGTACACTGCTATACTGCACACTGTATACTACAGTAGTACGTACTGCACACTGTATACGCCCCCTGTGTGTGGTATACAGTACAGTAACAAGTTCTGACCTACAGTGTAGTATACTAATACAGTCACATGACCAGTTACCTCACATTTACCTCAGAGCTGTTATTACTGTATCCACAGTTTAGAGCTAGCTGCTGCTAACGCTGCTCAGTTCACCTGAGATACGGTTAGCTTAGCTGTTAGCTACCCTCTGCTATTTCACTCTAAAACTGATCCTCTAAAGTGAGTTCATGTTTTATTCATCTTCAGACCTGTATATTTAACTTTCTGAGGCTCATTGTGATAAAAACACACCCCACTACAATCACTACACCCACATTTACCTCAGAGCTGTTATTACTGTATCCACTGTTTAGAGCTAGCTGCTGCTAACGCTGCTCAGTTCACCTGATATACGGTTAGCCTAGCTGTTAGCTCCCCTTGGCTATTTCACTCTACAACTGATCCTCTAAAGCGAGTTCATCTTTTATTCATCTTCAGACCTGAATATTTTAACTTTCTGAGACTCATTCTGATAAAAACACACCCTACTACAATCACTACACCCACATTTATACTTAGAGTGGGCTGCGTTTAGCTCCCCAGTGTTACCTGCCGATATTTTCTCTGACTGAAGCAGACTGAGAGCTGGTGAGGCCGCAGTGCATGATGGGATGCAGTGCACCATGTCCCCCTGTGTGTAGTATACAGTACAGTAACTGACCTAAGTAAATTCTGACCTACAGTGTAGTATACTAATACAATCACATGACCAGTTACCGCACATTTACCTCAGAGATGTTATTACTCTATCCACTGTTTAGAGCTAGCTGCTGCTAACATGACTGGGACTGGGACCCCCTACGCTAAGTTTGAACTATGGCTTTAATTGGGAATCTTGTTTAGTGAGGTGCTGATGGACAGCAGAGAGCTCTGAATCATCTCTCAGATCCCAGAGACAAAGAGAGAAAACCTCCCAAACAGGCAGAACTGCTGCGCTGGAGCAATCGGGCCACACTGCCCGCCTCTGCATCAAATCCCCTCCAATAACAGACTCATATCAACAATAGAATGATATCAGATACCATCTGCTCAGCTCACTGTTCAGCACATCAGTCTGCCTGTCTGTCCGGCTGGCTGATCGATGGTGTTCAAATGGGCAGCAGCTAAGTTTTGGGTGGATGTGTCATTAACGTTCAGATCCTAATTCCTTGTGTCTGGGTCCTATTTCACTCTGTTGTGATGCTTTAACTTCTAGACAGCTACTTGCTTGAACGAATGCATCATTTAAGATGGAATGGGAAGCTCTCATAGGAATTCCAGTCTGATTAGGTCCTATACTGACAGCTGCTCAAAACTTAAGTACCTTTTTATCTGCAACTGTTGTACTTGTGCCCACGTCCGTCAGTCACTGTTTCACTGACGTAGCAAGAAGAAGCGTGAGAAATGACCTTTGACCCTGATCCTTATCCCCAAATCCCTTTAATGATGTGAGTGGTGGATTACCCTCAGGATTGCAGTGACACTGATGTGGTGGTGGTGTGTTGGTGTGTGTTGTCCTGGTGTGGGTGGATCAGACACAGCAGTGCTGCTGGACACCTCAGTGTCACTGCTGGACTGAGAATCGGATAACCAACACTGCAGTCTCTGACTGTACATCTGCAAGGTGGACCAGCAAGGTAGGAGTGTCTAATAGAGTGGACAGTGAGTGGACACAGTGTTTAAACACTCCAGCAGCACTGCTGTATCTGATCCACTCACACCAGCCCAACACACAATAACACACCACCACCATGTCAGTGTCACTGCAGTGCTGAGAATGATCCACCACCCACATAATACCTGCTCTGTGGTGGTCCTGTGGGGACCACGCTTAAGCTCCTAGACTGCTTGCCTGCATTTCCTATAAAATGTAACAGCTGTAAGATTGAAGGTGGAACTTTTGTGCTTGTGCACTCGGGTCAGTCAGTCATTGTGTCACTGACTTAGCAAGAGGATGATAAGATGAGAAATGACCTTTGACCCTGAGCTAAATCACTTTTATGATGGCAATGAAGTTTAATAACATCACACTTATAAACTAGAAAGCTACGGCTCAGTTTACCTTGATTTCAGTGGGACAGCTAAACAGTGAGAATGGGAACCAAAGGGGTTAACGCTGTGGAACCTACAGACCTGAGTGATTAGCACTCGTGTGATCTTAAAAGGCCAGACATGACCTCCCACATGTTTAACACTAGAGACCTTCAGGAAGGTTCAGAAGGCTCTGGAGTGGTGGAGCCCTGATCTACTGCCCCACTGACCTGCACAAATATGACCTTCATGTAAAAGGAGTCATCAGAAGAACTCCATTCCTTTATCCTCACCACAAAGTTCATCATCAGTGTGTGTTCAGGTGTGTTTTAGAGTTTCGCCCAGAGACATCCTCCTCAACTAAGGATGGGGCATGGGGGTGGATCCATCATGCTTTGGGCTTGTGCTCCAGCCAGTGGCATGGAAAACATCTTACTGTTGGAGGGCAAAACAGATTTAATTAAATGCCAGCAAACTCCAGAGACGAAGATCGAGTTGAAAAGTGGATAATGATCCTAAACACACCTCAAAATCCACAATGGACCACCTCAAGAGGAGCAAGCTGAAGGTTCTGCCATGGTCCTTCAACCTGAGCATCAGCAGAACTTGGTGGGTAGACCTTAAAAGAGCACTGCATGTCAGATGGCCCAAGATGGTTCACAGAACAAGAAGAATTTTGCATAGAATATGGGAGCACAGCTCCAGTCCTGGAGGGCCTGTGCCCAGCACAGTTTGCTAGCTTTGCTACTCAAACACACCCAGTAAACCTGTGGATTAACAGGCGAGTTGAATCAGGTGTGCCTGACCAGGTAAGCTGTGCTGGACACTGGCCCCCCAGGACTGGATGCTGTGCACCCCTGGCACCGAAGAACAAAACCTCCAGGCAAGAACCTTTCAGCTGCTACAGAGGCATTTACAGGCTGTGGTACTTGTCAAGGGAAGTACTTTACATTCTTAGCTTCACCGGAATTTTGACCTGGGTGTCCAAATTTTGCATAACACTGTAAAACAGTGAACATGTTTATTCAACAGTGTTTGCCCTATATATGCAAATATACACTTTACAGACTTTTTATTTTTGTTTATTATTAAATTTAATTGTGGTGGTGCGGGTGGTCGGGGCTTGGGTGTAGCTTTCACAAGACTAGCAGTTCTGTACAGAAATCTGATATATATGTCAATATATAGATTTCAAATATATAACATACAGTATATATAAGTGTATATGTATTTCTTATATTTACAAATTGTTCATTATCAAATATGGGACATATATTTCAAACATATATCAGTAAACAAGTGACACATATATAAACACATATATGAAATACAGATGGACTGTATTACTCACATGTACTGGTCTAACAAAATATTATTTTTAATTTTAATATTAACATTAATTTCAAGTTTTCATATTATTAAATTCTTCTGGTGTACTCAATTATTTTGCTATCTTATAGTATTTGTAGCAGACAGATGTGTATGATCCTTATGTTCCATGTATGTGTTCAGCCTACTTACAGTATTAGACACATATGCATGATCCATATTTGGTGCATATCGTCGCTATCCAAAGAAAAACAATATCTCCAAAACGGCAACTTCACAGGAGAGGGCAAAAACCTGATTAAATTTGAATGCAAATCAATGGAACCAGACGTTTTTCCAAGCATGTTTTGTATATTTCTGCTGATCCATTCATCATGAAACGTCCACCGAATATAAACAGCAGCTCATGTGTTCCAATGCTGCCAAAAAATAAAAATCAGTTAAACTGGAGACTATATACAACTATATACTATATACATTATTTTGCCATAATTATTCAGTCATCTGCCCTCACACGCATATGAACTTCAGTGACATCCCATTTTTAATCAATAGGGTTTAACATGATGTCGGTCCACCCTTTGCAGCTAGAACAGCTTCAACTCTTCTGGGAAGGCATTCCACAAAGTTTCGGAACGTGTATATGGGAATCTTTGCCCTTTCTTTCAGAACGGCGTTTGTGAAGTCAGACACTGATGTTGGAGTAGAAGGCCTGACTAGCAGTCTCCGCTCTAATTCATCCCATAGGTGTTCTATCGAGTTGAGGCCACATGAAGTTCGGAGGTCTGTAGTGATTGACTCTGCAGAAAGTTGGTGACCTCTGCAACTATACTTCTCAGCATCCGCTAACCCCACTCTGGCATTGTATGTGTCGTACCACTTTGTGGCTGAGTTGCTGTCATTCCCAGTTGCTTCCATTTGTTATAATACCACTGACAGACCTAGGAATATTTAGTAGTGAGGAAATTTCACAACTGGACTTGTTGCACAGGTGACATCCTGTCACGGCACCACACTGGAATTCACTGAGCTCCTGAGAGCGACCCATTCTCTCATTAATGTCTATAGGAACAGTCTGCATGTCTAGGTGAATTGTTTTATACACCTGTGGCCATGGAAGTGTTTGGAACACCTGAATTCAATGATTTGGATGGGGGAGTGAATACTTTTGGCAATATTGTGTGTGTCTAATATTCAAAGCTTCCATTTGATACACCCTACAAACATGTACACATGTTTTGAAATGCATTCCTGCCTTATGATACGTGTATATGCGGTAGATAGCCATACATCAGAGTTCCTTATGGAGTAAAAGCTTTAACCTTTGACTGCACCTTTACCTGTAACTAGTCTAACCATCTGCAGGTGAGCTTTTTGAAGTAGTCATGTCACTCAGAAATGTTCTAACATGCTGTAGGCTGGCGAATAGTTGACATATTTCAGAGGTCTTACAGCTGCTAGCGGCATTTTTGACATGCATGAGGAAAGAAACAGTATGACACACCTCGAGGGAAACTATGTGCGTGCATAACCCCGAGAGCAGCGACACTCCTGTGACTGAGTGATAAATCCACACACCCTGCCCGGAGACACTCCCCCAGCATTTTACTACTGCACACTGAGTGACACCATTCCAGTCTGGAAGGCAGATTTCAGCTCAGTTTAACCGTTTCTGACATATAACTACAGTCAGTGTGATATAGTGTATGAGCCACGGTCATGTTAGCAGCATAGCTCTAACAGCATGGTGCTCAGCTCAAACCATGTGTAGATGTTCAGTACCCCTTACAGGCTTGATTATGTGGTTTCTGACACTATATGATTCACTGTGATCGGTAAGAACAGGCAGAATTGCATTACCATATATTGAAAGATTAGCAGTCATGGCCTCAGGTCTATGTTTATGGAGTATTTCATCAGAGCATTAGGCAAAATGCCACTTTTTATTGTTTATTTTCCACTAACAGTCTAATTAACTGATATCCCTGTATTTATTGCCATCAATATCCTACAAATGACCTTAGTAAACAATTTTTAGTGTCAGCAGAAACATTTTTAAGTTGCTTCTTTAGTTTTAGCACTGGAGCTACGAGGCTAATGTAGCTAACAGCATAGCACTAGCATGGTGCTCACCACAAACCGTGTGTAGATGTTCAGGAACTGTAATAGACTTGATAATGTGCTTTCTGGCACTGTATGATTCCCTGTGATCTGTAAAAACAGGCAGAATAGCATTAGCATAGATAAAAACATTAGCAACCGTAGCCTTAGATCAATGTTTATGGAGTAGTTCGGCAAAATTCCCCCGTATTTCTTACTGTTGTTATGCTTTAAATTACTTATTAAATATTTTTTTGCCTCAGCTGCAACATTTTCAAGCTTCTTTATTTTTAGATTAAAACTAGTTAGATCTTGTATGCAGGATAGTAATCTGGTGGTCCAAAGGTGGGCCAGCAGTGGCTAACACTTATCAAGCTAGTAGACCCATATATGCTTGCTACCTGGAGCGTAAGATGTCTGTAGCTGCTTATTTGCTTTTAGCTCTGGAGCTATGAAGCTAATTTAGCTAACAGGTAATGATTCCAGCATGGTGCTAACAGCATGGTGTTCACCTAGTGTTGCCACCCGTCCCGTAAAATATGGAATCGTCCTTTGTTTGGCAAATAAATGTTTTTGCTCCGTATTTTCGTAAATGTCCGATACACACGTCTGTCACACATACATGATTGAGCCCAGTCTCTCCCAACCACTCGCCTCCCACTCCCAACTCAAATGCGGGACATGATTTGTTCCGTATTTCAATACATGTCCAATACACACGTCTGTCACTCACACATGGAAACCCCGCCCCTGTCCTTTATTTTCATTTCTGAAAGGTGGCAACCCTATGTTCACCTCAAGCCATGTGGAGATGCTGAGTGTATGTGGTTTCTGATACTGTTTAACATGATTTACTGTGATCTGTAGAAACAGACAGATTTGCATTAGCATAGATTAGCATAGTGGCCTTTTGTCCCTGTTTATAGAGGGTCAGAAACCCTGTAAGGTGAACCCTGAGGGCTTTCTACCCTAATAGCAAGAGGATAGTGGACCACTGCTGGACCACTAACAGCAAAGCTGGTGGTCCACTGCTGTTTTCTTCCTGGCCCACTGATGGTATGTAGGTAGATATCCTGAGCAAGCTCTCGGATCAGTCTGAGGAGCTGAACTGAAGGCCTTACACAATTGAACTACCAACATAGTACAGCACTTCGACCGTTCATGACAAAAGGTCTTCTGGAGGTTCTAGATATGGCACTGAAGGTGAATAGAAGTGGTAGTCTAAGCAGGTTCAATGTCTAGCAGCTCTATGTCAGATCTGTTTACTGAATAGCTCACTGTAAAGATAACGGCGTCCAAGATCACATAAATGATAATATCTGATACTAGATTCAGATAAACATATCACCGCTGTCTGAAGAAAAACAGATATCTCTGAAATTGCAACTTTACAGGAGAGGCCAAAAACCTAATTTCATTTGAATGGAAGTCAATGGAACCAGACGTCTTTCCAAGTCATTTTGGGACATTTCTGTTGGTCCATTCTTAATAAATTTTCCACACAGTGTAATTAGCAGCTCATGTGATCAAATGAGACATAAAAGTAAAAACCAACAAAAATGGAAATAAATGTTTTTCTTTGGACAGTGACGATACACGGCACCCTTCACAAGCTTTACACGTCTGTGTTTGATCTAGAATGGCCAAAAGGTTCATGTGTATTGCTGTAAGCTTAGCGCTAACACAGGATTAAAACATACCGGAGGTGCTAGCAGAAATTAGCATTTGGCAGGTTATGGCCGAAACCAAACTAACCAGCTTTGGGTAACCAATGTTTTACCAACTGTGATGGTTTAGGCATGCGGTTAGAATTGGCTAAGCTTTGATTGCGCGTTAGCAGGACTAGCCACTGGCTGTTGTGACTTTGTGCGGTGACTTTACCACTTACAGGCTCATTTACTTATCTGCTCGTCTGCTTTGCCTTGAGTTTATCTGTCTCCGCCCTGCTTGAGCAATGCAGCGATGCACCTTGCTCGGAAAACCGCGCAGAACACACAGTGGACGCGCTGGTCCTGCACCCACATACGAGCTCCACCCGCAGCAAGAATGCGCTCTTGATTGTTACTTTACTCCTGAACGTGTTCTTGTGGTGATAGCCTCGTTTTCAGTCCCATGGAACTGTCACACACCTTATGCAAATCTCACCCCACCTCTCGGAGGAATGCTAAGGAATGACAACCTGCCCCCAAACACACACGGTGTAATACCTTGAAGCTGCCATTGTTTTGAAGTTTCTGTGTACACACACACACCTACGCGTGTGGGGATGGAGGCTGGTGACATTTGGCTGCTTCTCATCACCAGCTGAGGAATTTTAAACACATTCTTGCCTGTCTGAGAGCGGCTACAGAACCGGGAGCCCAAAAACAGTACTGCATTGCTAACTGCGACACCATCAGCATTAAGTCCATGAATCGTGGCAAATGGTCACCAACCACTGACACGTAGTGGTCAATGATGTGCTTAGGTGGACCAGTGGACCCAACCGATGCCATGAGGATACACCCCACACCAATACGAATCCACCACCAGCCTGCACAGTGCCTTTTTGACAACGGAGCTCCATGGCTTCTTGGGGTCTGCGCCACACACCCTACCATCACCCCCAAACAACTGCTACTGAGACTGATTGGACCCACCACCACATGTTGCCAGTCCTCTAGGGTCCAGTTAGCAACCTCACGAGCCCAGGTGTTAATGGTGAGTGATGGTGTTAACAGAGCTTGCATGAGCCATATGCCATGGCAGCTAAAGAATGCTACACTGACCTGCGGGATATGGATGTGGGGCTCCTGCATTGAATGTGGATGTGATTTGTGCCAGAGTCACTAAGCACCCATAGGTGACCACTGCGCTGTCCACTGTGGGGGGAGTAAAACTTTCTATTTCCTCCATCTATAATTGAAACAAAAGCTAGACTTGGAGGAGTGAGCGGTAGAGTCAAGGCAGTTTGTCAGGGCCCCAGTGCAGAAGAATAGCACTCACTGGCAATGATGGGGCAGTGGTCTTGCTGCTGCTGTTGCTCCCAGTTGTGCCAGACTTGACATGGTAAGCTGTGAGGAGTCCTGCCACCCCCAGAAAGAGGACACAGAGCTCTTTTGCCCCGGTACACACTAAGCAGACCGATGAAGAGACTCCTTGGTGGACCCAGAGCGATGGCACCAAGGATGCAGCCCTTGCACCCTGTGGTACTTGTGTGGTCAGTGCAGTCAGTCCACTGTGCAGGGTGATTGGGGCGGCTGACTCTTGCTTGGGTGGTTTATCGTTGCTGTTGTTGTTCATCAGTTCAAGGCATGTGTATGTGCTGTTTGTGATACCTCGTGTCAAGTCGTGGGTTGATTAGGGTGGCAGCAGTGTTCAGTGAGGAGAAGGTGAATGGCTTGGAGGGTTTCACTGGCTTTATATGAGCCTTGTCTGCTGATGTAATATATGGCGGATATAATGGCCTCCCACGTCTCCTTGTTCGCTCCACAACACCTTCCCAAAAAACCTGAGTTGAAAAAAAGTAGCAGCTCATCTAATGATGGGGCTTAAAGAACTGCACTGGAGCTTCTGAGCACCTCCAGCACCTCTCAGTACAAGACCTTCCAGGCTGTAACTGGCTTCTCATTCCACTGTACAAGAAGGATCCGAACCAGAGAAGAACAGATCTGCACATGCTTCATTTCTTATGCAGCTCCTTATTCACCAACTTCTTAGTCCAGCTTTCTGTTCCACCAACTGCTACACACTGTAACCGCACCTTTCAGGGTGGAACAGGAAACTGGACTAAGAAGCTGGCGAATAAGGAGCTGCATAGGAACTGAAGCGTGTGCATGTGTTCTTCTCTGTTGTGGATCCTTCTTGTACAGTGGAACCGGAGCAGAGCCCACACAACAGAATGAGGAACCCAAGAACCCATTTCATTGATCATGATTGATCAGAAACATACTTGTGCTGAGTGAACAGGCCGAGCTGCTGCTCGTCTTTGACCTAACCAACACCAAAGTTGGTTCTTTAAGGGTTCTTTCAAATCTGGCAATGGTTCTATATATATAGAACATGTACTTGTATCAGTTTTACCTGGCATGCCATTTAAGCATGCATATGGTTCCCTCACTGATCTTGGTTCTAAGAAGCCCCTAAAGAACCAGCGTTTTAAAGTAAGAGTGAATCTAAAATCTGAGCGTTCCTTCAGACACTTTCACTGAGGGGAGATAACCTTGTTGGAACGTGTTTCTGAGGAGGTGTTTTAGTAAGCAGTAATAATAAAAATACGCATGTTCTTCTATTTGTGTTCGGCCGGCTGCGGCACTGCCGTGCAGAATGCGGCACTGCCAGTTTCAGAGTCCTCTACATTTTACTGAGGTAGCTGAGTAGGTTATAGCTCAGTGAGCAACCTGAATGACAAAATAAACAAATGAGTGGAGGAAACGGGTCAAACGCGCTGCAGATATCTGTCTAATTCACCCTGGTAATGTTTAACCCTGTGACTGGACTGTGCTCTGCATGATATCACCCACTGCACTACATCTACTGCACTCCCAGCAGCTCCACTCTGGAATCCTGGAATCTCCTGCCAGTATCGGCCCAGTAGCATTCATTCTTTATTGACCTGAATATCATTCAACAAACACATAAGCACAGGCATCAGTTATCTTCATCGTTAGGCCTGTCTCCACCTGAAAGACCTGGTCCACCATCAACACCCTCACGCAACATTTACCCTCTGAGAGAGAGGAGAACATCAACCTGCTTCAGATCATCCACAGGTGCTTCTGTCCTTCTTCCACTGTGAGAAGACACCTCACCGGCATGGAGGTCTGAAAGGAGGTGTAGATGGTTAAAAAGCTCCTCAATGAGATAAAGAGACACACACATCCAACAAAGAAGGTGCTGGTGTTCTCAGAATAATGGACTGACCACCCCAAAGTCCAGAACCTCAACACCACTGAATGTGTTTGGGGTTATTTGGATGGTGAGAAGAAGCAGAGGATGCTCAACCAGCTTCTAAGAAGTTTGGTGTGAGGTGTAGACAGAGTGATTGAGAGTGGGTTTGGTGTGAGGTGTAGGCAGAGTGATTGAGAGTGGGTTTGGTGTGAGGTGTAAACAGAGTGATTGAGAGCGGGTTTGGTGTGAGGTGTAAACAGAGTGATTGAGAGCGGGTTTGGTGTGAGGTGTAAACAGAGTGATGGAGAGTAGAGGGTTTGGTGTGAGGTGTAAACAGAGTGATGGAGAGTGGGTTTGGTGTGAGGTGTAAACAGAGTGATTGAGAGTAGAGGGTTTGGTGTAAGGTGTAAGAGTAATGGAGAGTAAAGGGTTTGGTGTGAGGTGTAAACAGAGTGATGGAGAGAGGCTTTGGTGTGAGGTGTAAACAGAGTGATTGAGAGCGGGTTTGGTGTGAGGTGTAGACAGAGTGATTGAGAGTAGAGGGTTTGGTATGAGGTGTAAACAGAGTGATTGAGAGTAGAGGGTTTTGTGTGAGGTGTAAACAGAGTGATTGAGAGTAGAGGGTTTGGTATGAGGTGTAAACAGAGTGATTGAGAGTAGAGGGTTTGGTGTGAGGTGTAAGAGTAATGGAGAGTAAAGGGTTTGGTGTGAGGGGTAAACAGAGTGATTGAGAGCGGGTTTGGTGTGAGGTGTAGACAGAGTGATTGAGAGCGGGTTTGGTGTGAGGTGTAAACAGAGTGATTGAGAGTAGAGGGTTTGGTGTGAGGTGTAAACAGAGTGATTGAGAGTAGAGGGTTTGGTGTGAGGTGTAAACAGAGTGATGGAGAGTAGAGGGTTTGGTGTGAGGTGTAAGAGTGATGGAGAGTAAAGGGTTTGGTGTGAGGTGTAAACAGAGTGACTGAGAGCAGGTTTGGTGTGAGGTGTAGACAGTGATTGAGAGTGGGTTTGGTGTGAGGTGTAAACAGAGTGACTGAGAGCAGGTTTGGTGTAAGATGGTTCAGATGTTCTGTACAGTGGTGGTGATGGGGACCAGGGTTCTCCATATCTAGAACACAGATATAGACATTTTATTGACTGTCTAAACCACCAGTGAACCTAGACGTGTCTTCTGAGTGTATATGGAATGTTGATGATGGGAAAATCTGGAAAACCTGGAAATAATACATTTTCCTTGTGGGACTATTTTACCTCACAGCGCCCTGCAGCAGGTATTCCTCCACCATGTATGGAGTTTAAGGCTGAAATCTGCCAGACATCAGGTAGCGTATTCATAACCATTTCATGTAGTAACTTTTTGTGGGGGATGTCTGGTTCCCTTTTCCAGTGAGCAGTTTGGAGACATTTAATTATGAGGGAAATTGTATTCCCCTTTAAATGAACATCTCCTGATTTATTCCTAAAAGTTCACATTTTAACTGCACATTAAAGAGATGAAGGGCGGTCTCTGACTTCAAACGCATTTTGAGGACCTTCTCAGCAACAATCTGATGGAGCTACAGTGTTCAGGAAGACCAATCTCCAGGAGGAAGGTCAGTGACCACAGATATAGATAATACAATCAAACCTGTCATGAAGCTTTAGCACTAATGAGGATGCGTTAGATTTGGGGGCAGTTTACAGAATTGGTTCTGATGAGTGTAGTAATAACAGCATAAGCACACACACACACACACACAGACATAGAGCCTGTGTGTCCTTGAGGTTCATCATCTGGAGCTAGACACATGTGAAATTGTAGGGTGCTGAGAGATCAGTGCACAGTCAACAGTGCACACAGTCTCCCGCTTACACCCAGACTCCACCCACTTATGCATGCATCCACTTACAGCGTCGTAGACAGTGTTATAAGGTCGGACCAACTGCTATCCAAACCCTATGACCTTTTGCACTTTGCCAATGGGTTCTAAAGCTAGCCACATTAATTAGGTTTGGTCCACTGGGACCAAACTGGAGTCCCCTGGACCTTCCTTCTCTTTTTGTTTTCGCAAGGAAAGAGCTAGAATCTTAACTGAGTAGATTTTTAAATCCAGATCTGTTCAAAAACAAGGAACACAGAACTTGATGTGTTTGTGGCTCACAGGCTTCTTGGGTCGGTCATTCAAGCAATGCTACATCGCCGTTATGAGACGGCCTGGATGGGTCTTTTGAGTAACAGTATATCACGGCTATGTGGCTGCCTGGTCTGGGTGTCTATTTGAAGCTGTATCGCAGTTACATGGCTGCCTGGGCCAGCTGCTTGGATGATGCTTGAGTGCAGCTATGGTGTTTAGCTGCATGCATGAGCTATAGGGCCTTTTGGGCTGCCTGCCTATACAACATTACACTTCAGCTATGAAGCTGCCTGGATTGCTGGTGTTTGGCTGCATGCATGAGCTATGGGGCCTTTCGGGCTGGCTACCTAAAGCAATGGTACATTGCAGCTATGAAGCTGTCAGCACAAGTGGTGTAGCAAAATGCTGGAGCTATGAAGCCTTTTGGGCTGACTGCCTATGTGACGCTACATTGCAGCTATGAGGTTGCCTGGACTGGTTATGTTTAGTTTCATGGATGAGCACGGCTATGCCAGAGCTACAAAGCCTTTTGGGTTGACTGCCTATAGGATGAAACATTGCAGCTATGAAGCTGCTTGGACTGGCTGTGTTCGGCTGCATGTATGAACAGAGCAATGCCAGAGCTGGGAAGTTTTTTGAGCTGGCTGCCTATGTGACGTTATATTGCAGCATTGCAGGTGCCTGCACTGGCAGTGTTCGGCTGCATGCACGAGTACCGTAATGCTGGAGTTACAAAGGCTTTAGTGCTATCTGTCTATGTGGTGCTACATTGCAGCTGTGAAGCTTTAGCTAGCATTAGCTAACAGGCCTTTTGGGCTGGCTGCCTAAAGCAATGGCACATTGCAGCTATGAAGCTATCAGGACGGGTGGCATCCATGCATGAGCAGCATTATGTCGGAGCTATGAAGTCTCTTGGGCTGGCTGCCTATGTGACTTTACATTGCAGCTAGGAAACTGTCTGGATTGGCGGTGTCCAGTTGTTTGTTCCATTTGTAAGAGGTTTGACTGTAAAGCTTCCTGGAGCTGGGAAAATAAAAAAAAGTGATGATGATGATGATGATAACTGCTGCATGCTGAAAAGACGAGATCAGACATTTTAGTTAGAGGCTTGGGCCTGCACAAGCAGCCCATGCATCACATTCTAACAAGCATACTGAATACATTAGGTTTAATACCATGTCGCCCTCCCTTTGCAGCTAGAACAGCTTCAACTCTTCTGGGAGTAGGCCTGGCTCGCAGTCTCTGCTCTAATTCATCCCAATGGTGTTCTATCGGGTTGAGGTCAGGACTCTGTGCAGGTCAGTCCAGTTCTTCCACACCAAACATCGTCCATGTCTTTATGGAGCTTGCTTTGTGCACTGGTGTGCAGTCATGTTGGAACAGGAAGGGGCCATCCCCAAACTGTTCCCACAAAGTTGGGAGCATGGAATAGTCCAGAGTCTCTGGGTCTGCTGAAGCATTAAGAGTTCCTTTCACTGGAACTAAGGGGCCGAGCCCACCTCCTGAACAACAACCCCACACCATAATCCCACCTCCACCAAACTTTACACTCGGCACAGTGCAGTCAGACAAGTAACGTTCTCCTTGTAACCGTCAAACCCAGACTTGTACATCAGATTGGTGGAAGGAGTAGTGTGATTGATCACTCCAGAGAACACTTCTCCACTGCTCTAGAGTCCAGTGGCGGCGCTTTGCACCACTGCATTCGACCCTCTGCATTGCGCTTGGTGATGTAAGGCTTGGATGCAGCTGCTCGGCCATGGAGACCCATTCCATGAAGCTCTTTACACACTGTTCCTGAGCTGATCTGAAGGCCACATGAAGTTTGGAGGTCTGTAGTGATTGACTCTGCAGAAAGCCGATGACCTCTGTGCACTATCCTTCTCAGCATCCGCTGACCCCGCTCTATCATGTCTACGTGTCCTACCACTTTGTGGATGAGTTGCTGTCCTTCCCAATCTCTTGGAAAAAGTTCAAGTTTTGTGTCCTAATTTCCGAAAATATGCTTAGCTAAAGTTTACATATGCCATTAAAATAAATATGATACATCAGATAAAACAACCATTAGGTTCTAATCCCCACTGACAGTCGACTGGACTGGACTTGTTGGACTTGTTGCATCCTACCATGGTACCAACACTGACCCATTCTCTCACTCATGTGTCTAGAAGCAGTCTGCATGTCTAGGTGCTTGGTTTTATACACCAGTGGCCATGGATGTGATTGGAATGCATGAATTTGGTGATTTGGATGGGGGAGTGAATACTTTTGGCAATATAGTGTATTTTAGCATACATGTTATTAATGAGGAAACAGTGGCTAGTCAAAATGTGAATGGGAAAGCTCGGAACACTAAGCATGGAGAAAGTCCTCCCCCTTTAAGAGAAAGGGCAGGGACAGCGCCACCTAGCAGAACTGTAGCAGCATTTTTGAAATGGTACAGGCTATTTTCTGTCAGATTTTATCAGTGACTTCAAATCTGTGTTTGAACAGTAATCTGATCCTAATCTGGAGTATGTCGGCTCTCCCCATTCCAAGTGAGAGGAGTCTGGTTTCATATGGCTGGCGGGCGTGGCAAAGATGGCCGCCGAGTGAATGGGTACTTTCGCTAAATATCTACATTTTGTAATTGAAAACAACAACAAATTGATTCCCAACAGCCCCATGGCGGTCCCACCACAGACCACACCATAGCTGACCCACCTGAGCTGCACCACGTTTTGTCATCAGAGCTCCTGAAGGCCACATTGTGGGTGGAGCTTCACTTCCAGTGAGTTTAGTGTTTGGAGTGAAAGTACTTCAGCTACTGTATTTACCTACCAGTTTCTTTCACTGGCAGTGCCATGCAGCCTTGGCCAAGACAAACACCGCCCAGCAGAGCCTGAACCACAAGGACCCAGCCTTCTTCAAAAGCTTGGGGGCACCTTGCCTTCCAGTCTTAGGGGTTATCATTTGCTGTGTGTGGTCACAGTAAAGTACTGGACTGCGGCCAAATCAGGTCAGTTCAGTGGAAGACAATGCCACAGGTGTGCCAGTATAAGTGACAGAGCCATGCTGGGAATGAAGCCAAAATGCCACTCCCACTTTCTCCCCCTTCTGGTAATGTCAGCTCTGTAACCTTTAGGTGTTTAAACCAGCTTTGGAGCAGAATAGCTTCAGCATGAGCTCCAGTTTGAGTAGCTTAGGGAAGAAGAATGTCAGGCCATCATTCAGACCCTGATCCTAACGCTGAGGAAGGTTCTGATGATCATGGAGCTGACAGCTGAAGATCAATGTGCAGCACATCAGTGCAGAGCTGCTGTATGATGAACCGTACCTGCAGAGTGAGGCCTCTTACCTGGGGGGTTCAGAGGCCTGTTGACTGTAACCTGAAGGCCCTGGCACTGTACATGATCAGTGGAGGAACAACGACCTCATTGTTCTCATACAGTGAAGAGTTACAGCGTGTAATCTCCACCCCACCCTCTCTCTCCCTCTCTCCCTCTGTCTGTCTGTCTCTCTCACTCTGTCTTTCCTTCTCTCTTCCCCTGTCTCTCTCCCCTTTCTCTCTCTCTCTCTCACTCTCTCTCTCTCCCTCTGTCTGTTTGTCTCTCTCACTCTGTCTTTCCTTCTCTCTTCCCCTGTCTCTCTCCCCTTCTCTCTCTCTCTCTCTCTCTCCCCCTGTCTGTTTGTCTCTCTCACTCTCTCTTTCCTTCTCTCTTCCCCTGTCTCTCTCCCCTTTCTCTCTCTCTCTCTCTCTCTCTCTCTCTCTCACTCTCTCTCTCTCCCTCTGTCTGTTTGTCTCTCTCACTCTCTCTTTCCTTCTCTCTTCCCCTGTCTCTCTCCCCTTTCTCTCTCTCTCTCTCTCTCTCACTCTCTCTCTCTCCCTCTGTCTGTTTGTCTCTCTCACTCTCTTTCCTTCTCTCTTCCCCTGTTTCCCCCCCTTTCTCTCTCCTTCTCCCTCGGTCTCTCTCTGCCCCTATCTCTCCCTCTCTCTCTCTCTCTCCCTCTGTCTCTTATTCTGTCTCTCTCTCTCCCTCTCTCTCCTTTTCTCTCCCTCTGTCTCTCTCTCCCCCTTTCTCTCCCTCCTTCTCTCTCTCTCCCTCTGTCTCTCTCACTCTGTCTCTCTCTCCCCCTTTCTCTTCTTCCTTCTCTCTCGCTCCCTCTGTCTCTTATTCTGTCTCTCTCTGTCCCCCTCGCTCTCTCTTTCTGTCTCTCTCTTTTCCCCCCCTCTCTCTCTGCCTCTACCTTCCCCTCTCTATCTCTCCTCTCTATTAACTACCTTTCACTCTCTCTACTATCATCCCCCCCCCACTTCGTTACAACATGTGAAGCGGCACTCTGAGCACTGCATCAGCCTTAAAGGCACAGTACCAGAAGCAGCTTGTCTCATTCTATGGCATAAAGAGAGGCTGGAAAATCATCCTGTAAATATACCTGTGACCTGTTTGGTACATAAAGTTAACCTCAAGGAGAAAAAAAGAAACACAAAAATGTAGCATATGGGCCCTTTAACAGCGGCTGTTTAGGGCGTATGAACCAGTGCAGAGGCTCTTCCGGCACTCAGAGAACCCTAATGAGCTTTACATAGTAATGTTTTCCATGATAGCTGCTAGATCATGTACAGCGAGCTCTGATTCAGCTGTTAGAGGACACTTCCCAGCATTCTTCACACACAGGTTAGACCTGTTACTGATAATCACCCTGTAAACACCAGCCAGGACTGAAACTAGCCCATAACAACTAGTCTCCTGCTGCTGCGGGCGGCTTAATGTTCACTAGGAATTCCACCTTAAAAGCTCTGCAGAGGTACTTTTATTGGCCTCAGTCATATATGCATACTGTATTGTATATAATATATCATTTTCTTCAGCCAAAGAATTCCATATATATTCCGTATATATGTAACCTATATAATGTATGGTCATTTTCTTTGGTTAAAGAATACATTATGAATAGAATACATATGGTACCTTTAAATGCGTAGCACATATGTATGTGTGTCTACACACACACACACACACACACACACACACACACACACACACACACACACACACATATATATATATATATATATATATATATATATATATATATATATATATATATATATATATATATATATATATATATATATATATATGCAACTTATATGCAGTGTATTCCAAGTTTGTTGTTATATACTGTACTCTATTTCTGCACACAGCTACGATCCACAATCACAGTATTTACCCCATTGGGCGTGGGTGTTGGCCCCGCCCACCAGGGGGGCGTATCCCATGCTGTATTGAAACTGGGCTTGTCCAGCTGGCCGTGTGACAGACAGCTCGAGGTGCTGTGACAGAGCGAGGCAGAGAGCGCGAGCGTCCCACCTGTGGCGAGAAGACGTTGAAGGCTCGAGCGTTAAGAGCTGAACCCCGCCACCTTAACAAGTCCGGATTCTACCGAGCAACATGTTCAGGAAGAAGACCTCGAAGAACAGCGTGACCATCACGGCGAAGAAGTGAGTACCTCAGAGCTGAACCTGGCTGCCTGAGCCACTCTTCCGTTCCACCTTAAATGAGGCAGCAGCTAGGTTCTGGCGCCTGCTGCTGCACCATTTAAGGTGGAATTGTCCGTTCTGTACAGTAGCAAGCTTCAGGCTCGTAACTTTGCGACGCCCTTCAGAGTGTGTGTGTGTTTGTTGGGGACCTACTCTTTCTGGAGCAGCTTTCTAGACCCAGGTTAAGTCTAAACCCGGTTCCATTGGCACTGCAGTCTAGCTGAATTAACTGTATTAACTTTAATCCTTGACTACAAGGGCAACACGTTTTCTAAACTCAGGTTTAAACTTAATCCCAGCTTTCTGGTGGTAAATCTTCGCTCATGTTTTAAAACTAGGTGTAATCCATGTCCTGACATGTATATAGATAAAACCTAGCTCCCAGATTAAGCCTTATCCCATAATAAATGCCATTTGTAATGGTAAAACAGCATAGGTAGTACAGTTTAGACCAGTTCAGGCTTAATCCTAAATCCCTTTGTGTTAAATTAATATTTAACAGTACTGGAATTATGGATTAAGGCTTGACTCAAAAGGTTGCCTTTCCAAATTAGCCCTAATCTAGATCCAGGAAGCTGGTTTAAACTGTTGAGTCCACATCTCTTGGCTCATTCCAAGACTATTCCTAGAAAAATGACTCATAGTGTAGACAGTATACCTAGGGAACCAGATTATACCTCATCCTATACCATATGTCATATTTAATGGTAAGCCTTGGTAATGGTAAAACCCAGATTAAGCTTTAGCCCACATGGAATGACTGCTGTTTAAAATTAGACTAGGCTTAATCCCGCACTAAGCGGTAAACTCACCAGCTCTAGGAAACTGGTTTATCATGTGGAGTTGATATTTCTAGGCTCGGGTTAATCTTAATCCTGACTCACTGACATTCTAAGACTAGGTCTAATCTGTGTCCAGGCTTATACAAATAACACCTAAGGGCCCAGATTGATCTTAACCCATACATACGAAATGCCATTTGTAATGGTGAAACAACATGGACAGTGCAGTTTAGGCCCAGACTAGGCTTAATCCATGTCTGGGGAACGAGGCACTGCGGTGCTTTTGGACCCACATGGATGCTGAAATGCTGCTGTAGCCCAGCCCTGCAGGTGCTCATTCAGAGGTGAAATCAGTGATCTGTGTGTATTCTCTAGCCGTGTGTGGTGGGTGTGGTGGGCAGGGCCGGCACTGTAACAGGTCGGGCCACTTCGCTGCTCTGAGTGCAGATCTTTCTGCTCTCTTATGCCTGCGCCCCCGTATGTGTGGTAGCTCACTGATCAGACCAGCTGGTAAATACATACGGTCAGTGAGAGATTCTATCTGTTCTATAGGCATGAAATCTCTATGCTGATAGTCATGTGTGTCCTGTAGTGGCCTTCTGTGAACTACTTTAGAGGTGTAGGAGTCGCTTCCCATACAAAGTAGACTCTACAGTGCTGTATAATACTCCTATAATAATCTATATTCCCTGCAGTGCCTGTACAGTCATCCATAATAGTGACCTATAGCTATTGTCTGTAATTATCTTGGAGATTCTGATGATGTTCCTATATGTTTACATTATATGCTGCAGTGATTAGTGTCTACAGTAAGAGGTGCTGATACTTTATGATATGAAACTTGAAGCTGGTATATGCACACTGTATATCACAGTATTAGGCTGCTAGAGCAGACTAAAATGTCCGGAAGTGTCACATTATGTTATTAAAACTGATGAATATGTTAATCAGACCCACACTGCACTGCACTAAATCCAATTCAGCACTAATTACGCAGTCTTCAGGCCACATGCAGAAATTTGAGTCCACATTATACATACCATCGATGTCCAGGAACAAACAAGTATCCAAAATGGTCATTTTACAGGAGGGGCCAAAAATGTATTTTAATATAATGGAAGTCAATGGAACCAGACGTCTTTCCAAACAGTTTTGGGCCATTTCTGTTGGTCCGTTCGTCGTGAAATGTTCACACAGTGTGAACAGCAGCTCATGGGATCCAATGAAGCCTAAAAGTAAAAATCAACAAAATTATGAGATACATGTTTTTCATTGGTCAGCGGTGATGTATAATGTATATATATATATATATAAAGGTGTATCAGTCATAGGCATTCAGCTGCAGTGCTGTATTTAAGTATTACACTTTTGGCCCAAATAAAATTTGGGCTATATTCTAGCACCAAATGAATTTCATTGTTGATATTTATATCCCTCTGCTCTGAATATAATACCCTAATTTGTTGGTTATGATTTTGATTCATAGCTATGAAATATTGTCATTTTCTCCACCGCTAATCTGTAGTACTACTGGAGATGCTTGTCTCCCAACATAAATAGATGCATTTTCTTTATGATCCAATTCTCGAAGCCTACGGATCCTAGGCATTATATGGTAACATCTCCAACTTTGTCACAATATATTTTTTCTATATATTATAAACATGCCAGTCGCCGCACCTTGCGTGTGAATTTTGTGATGAGCAGGGCACACAAAATGGTCCAAAACTGCATGGGAAGACGTCTGGTTACCTTGACTTGCATTAAAGGCAAAGTAAGTTTTTGCACTGAAATGCACCTTATCTACAAACCAGTTCACATGAACTGATGAACAACATATAAATAGATACACAGAACCATAAATCTCTAAATATAAAATATCTAGATATTACATCTCTAAATATTACATATCTAGATATTACATCTCCAATTATTATACCTCTAGATATCACATCCCTAATTATTAAATATCTAGATATTACATCTCTAAATATTAAATATCTAGATATTACATCTTTAATTATTACATCTCTAGATATCACATCTCTAAATATTAAATATCTAGATATCACATCTCTAGATATCACATCTCTAAATATTAAATATCTAGATATCACATCCCTAATTATTAAATATCTAGATATTACATCTCTAAATATTAAATATCTAGATATCACATCTCTAAATATTACATATCTAGATATCACATCTCTAGATATCACATCTCTAAATATCACATCTCTAAATATTAAATATCTAGATATCACATCTCTAATTATTATACCTCTAGATAATCTATAGATAATTTTGTAAATTCTACCCTTTTTCAGACTTAGCACTGTAACAAAGTAATATTCTAGAAATTAAAATATATAAATATAATTATAATAATATAATATTTATAATAATAAATATAATTTTTTTGTTTTTTTATTTTTCTATTATCTTATTGTTTCATGTAAGCAGGGAGTTGTCAAAGCATTCCACTGCTAGTTGTACCGTATATGACTATGTATATGATAAATATTTATGACTATGTGTATGACAAATATGTATTTGACCTTTGCACTTCTCAGGATCAATAAATTAGGTTTTAGCCATTAGCTAATATTATCGGTTGCTCAGGTATAATCAGCCTCTGCATTAAGCCTTTATTGATAGTAAAGGTTTGAGCTGTGTGAGATGCCGCTCATGTCAGCTGGAAATCACTGGCTGGCTGGATACAGGCTTCCTACAGCAGGTGCTCCATTCATTAATTCATATCTGCAGTGATTAATTGATTAATAGCTCTGTGAATAAGTGAACAGCGTTATACGAGTGCGGATGTGTGACTGGGTGGGAAGCGAAATGGAATCTGAACAATGTGTGTGTGTGTGAGTGTGTGTGCGCTCCCCGCCCTGAACATTGTACCCGTGTTGCTTTTCTAGTTCGGGACAGTGTTGTGTTCTTAGGGAGCCTGATTTTCTGGTCTCAGGTGAGAGTTCTGACAGACCGGATTTCAAGTTCAGACACGAGCAGGATGGGACGTGCTGGGGTTCACATTACTGTCTGGCCCTGAGCGTTAGCTCGGTTCTTCGCTAAAGTGAACCCTCAGTGGATCTGGAACACAGCAGCTCTCAGTGAGCACCTGCTGCAGACATGTTTAAAGGGCCCATAAACAGCTGGTTTTAGGTTCAGCGTGTTTGTGATGTCATGAAAACCAGCCTGTATTTACACATATCTACCTTTTTTAGCCTGCAGCAGTTTAGCCCCGCCCACTCACACTTAAACAGAGGAAGAGGTGCAAACAGAGCTCATTTACATATATCAGTTTAAAAGGCACAGTCTGTTTGATTGGTTAAAAGAAGAGAGACTTTTTTTTGTTGTCATTTAAAATTGAATTATATTATATTGTAATTTATTTGTAATGTTAGCTACATATATCACCAGGGTGCTTTAATTTACCTGTTGATACTTCAGGAAGTGATTCACTCCACCATGAATACCAGATATAATTATCATATTCAGAATTATGTTTAAAATGTTACTGAATAGACAGATTTAGAATTTTAAAGAATTTGAATACACAAACTTTTTTATAGACATACAATTATTTATACTGCAGTGAAATATAGACAATAAAAAATAGTTATTTATTTTTGCTAGACTATATCTCAAATTTTATTATATGTATATGTGTGTGTATATAATACAAATTATGTATAAATATATACATATTTCAAAATATATTTTCTTGATTTATTTTGTTAATGAATATGAGATATATTCTAGTATAATATATGTGTGTGTGTGTATATATATATATATATATATATGTGTGTATGTATGTATGTATGTATATATATATATGTGTGTGTGTGTGTGTGTGTGTGTGTGTGTGTTTATATTCTATGGCTTTAGGTAGCATACGTGTTTATGAAAACACATTCAAATATTATACACTACTTGCCAAAATGTGTTTTTTGAAGATTTTAGGAATTCCATGAACAGAAAATCCATAAAGTGATAAATAATAAACTGTACTTTACTATGTAGTTTAATATTTATGTCATATGCTTTGATATTTGATTACCACTTTTGAAACATGATGAACTCTTTATTAACCAGGTTGGTCCTTGTGTAAAAGTAGACCATAGACCATGTAACCGCAAACCACTATTGCTAAGTTGAATCTGGACCTTGAGCAGCCAAAGGCAGCAGTAAACCCACTCTAGTTTAGGCCTGCTGTCCCGTATTTGCGTATTTGCCTGTATACATATATATATATATGTGTATATATATACATGGCAGTATAGATGTGTAATACAGGTATAGAGAACACACATGTTCTGGGCCTGTAGTTGTGTAACCCGCTCTAATGAATCTGTTGTTGTGAATTCTGAATGAGGAGCTGTTTACAGTTCTGTGCTGGCGCAGTTTAGTGGGTGTGTTGCCTGTCAGTGGAAGGCACACCCCCCAAACCCGTCACACGTGAATGACTTTAGCTGAACGTTGGACCTGCTCCACTTTGTACAACACACAACAAAGGCCTGGATCCGCTATGAGTCATTTTTTCAGACCCAGAATGAGTCATACCTCCAGCCCATAGGGCCCCGTGCCGCCCGGTCCAGTGACCGCGCTGGGGGTTCTCAGGCTCTGCTGTGCGTGTGCATGGTTTGAGTTTTGTTGAAATGGTCTTATTTGAACCAGATGTCAGGGAAAGAAGTTGAGCCGGGCCTAAATACATAGTTTTCGGTTTAGATCATCAATGAAATGATTTTGGGCTGCAGCGGCAAGGTCGCATTTGTTGTACGCTCTCAGGAGAAAGACTAAAAGCAGCCTAACAGAAGTTCCTCCTCTACCCGAATCCTAGCCAGGACGTCTGCAGTGGAGCAACACAGACGACCTGTAGCACTGATATTACAGCAGAACGACCCGATGGGCCGCTGACCCTTCCCTCGGAACACCATGCCACGAGAAGAGGCACAGGAATGGTGTTTCTTATTACATTTCTGGCAGAACATTCCGATTTTGCTGGAAGTGATGTCCGCCAAACATGGAGTTGGGTAACTAGAGACTAGGAATGATTCAGTTCAACACCCATTACACCACATTAACCCACTCATGTCCACACCACAGAGCTTGATCCGATCTTGACCTTGGATGGGACTATGTTAAAACCGATTCCCATACCGAATCGTCACTATCCGTACTATATTCCAAAGCTGATATGTAGATTTTCTCAAGATGATGCCAGCATGCAGCATTCATGCTAACCTTGCTACCTTACACTACATGCCAGAATGATGTAGCGGGAATGTAAGGATGCTTGCACCCAGGCCTGATTCTGGGTCTCATTATCTCTGGTTTGCATTCACACACCAGGATTCCATCCAACCGGTGACATCATCCTGGAATTCCATATATATTTTTTTGGAAAATGGTTGGCACGGTCTTTGTGCATTTTCCTTGGATACAAACACACAGGAGGTGGATAACAGCGCTTTTGTGCCCTGAGTAATTCCCCCATTCCGAAACTTAGTAAAGGGGAAGTGATGTCAAAGCTGTCACATTCCGAACTTAACGCCACATCCAGCCTCTGGGAGAGGAAAACTTCTGCTTCTGAGTTAAGTGGAATCAAACCCCACACCACCAGTCAGTTCTCTGGGCCAACTTCCGGGCTTCAAGCCACTTTTCACATTTGACCAAACGCACCAAGCAGGCCCGGAAAGATCCAGTAGTGTAAAACACCCAGTTTTCTATACAGCCAATCATCAGTCTGGGTTTCCTGGATCACAGATTCCAATTAATCCAGTAGAACCAGGATGTGTTCTGGCTTGCAGATCTAATAAGACTGTTAAGTGTAGAAATTTTTGATGGTACTTTAGTGATTCGGTCGGTACCTTAAAAGTGTGTTCAGGTTTTATACCCAGACCTAATTCCACATGCTCAAAATAGACGGTTCTGTATAGAACCATGACCACGAAAAGAACCAATTTCATCTTTGCATGCTGAGGACGTGCGGTATATGGTTCTATATTGGTATATATATGGTTCTTCTATTGGTACAAGCCTGAGAATACATAAAAGTAACAAAGGGAACCCTTTTTGGTGCTACACGGAACCATTTTTAATAAGGTGTTAAATAGAACCATATACAACACATTCTCCATCATTTCACCATGCAGATGGTTCTTTGAGTGTTCATGGCATGATCAAGAACCATCCTTTTAAAGAGCACCTGTGGACAAAAGCCTGAATACAATGGTAAATTAGGTCTTAGAACTTAGGGACATGAGTTATTGAAACTGAAGTTGGTTCTAGATGTTAGAACCAGGATGTGTTCTGGCTTGCAGATCTGATAGGACAGTGGTTCGGTAAAGAACCATGAGCATTCAAAGAAGATATATACCACCAAGAAAGGGTTCTTCTATTGCTAGCTTGACACTGTAACAGTCAGAGAACCCTTTTTGGTACTACACGAAACCATTTTCGATAAAGTGCTGTATAGAACCTGATACAGCATATTCACCATATGGATGGTTCTTTGAGTGTTCAAGGCGTGATCAAGAACTGTCATTTTAAAGAGTACCTGTGGCTTTACTAGCTTGGCATTGTAACAGTGACAGAACCCTTTTTGGTGACTACAAAGCATGGCTTTTCTCCCTCAATCTGGAGAACCATCATGGAACCATCTTTTTCTAGACTACTTGAACCGAAAGGCGACTGTGGTGCTAAAGGAAGTCCTGAAAACTCACTTCCTAGCCGTGCTGTGATTTGAGATTAAGTTGAGTTTAAGTTTGATAATGGGTTAAATCTGTTTGACTGGAAAGTCCAAGTGGAACCTTTAGAGATGTCGTTCGCCGGCAGGCTTCCCGGTTCCCACACGGCCCCTCCCGCCGGCTCTGTGGTTGTATTTTTATATCACTGTGATGGATGAGTCACACTCTCATTGTTAAAACAGAGAGCCGGTGTGGAGGGAAAGTGAGAGCAGAACCCGCTTTGCCTGTTCTGAGTTTCTTCCAGACGGCGATGTTAAACTCGGAGACGGTCCTTCGCGGTTCCTCCTTCAGTGTTCAGTATAAATGTAGCTCTGAACGCCGTGACAGTGCACTGTATCAGACCTCACTGGGCTCACAGAGCTCGGAGTGAGGCTGATTGATGGGTGCAGGTGAATATGAGCAGGTTTTAGCCCCGCAGGTAATCACAGGTACAGCTGGACTGGATTCCCTTCAAGTTCAGTCCTGCCAGCTGAACCTTATTACAGCTCTGAACACTCCGCCGCACTGTACGTACACTGTACCTCGCCGCACAACCAAACTCATTAGTGACGTATTCTTCAGCACACTCCTAAATTAAACATTGGCCTGGCTGCTTTAAAGTAAGGGAATGTTAAGGGGGGCGTGGCATAATATGCTAATCAGTCTGACTGACAGCCCTCAGTCCAGCAGCCTTATACACCACAGAACCAGAAATAAACATGACAGTATAACTGAAGCTGGGAAAGGTGACATTGTAGACCCCACTGTGTCCACTCACAGAACATGTCCTAGATCATGTTCCAGATATGTATGGGGAACCTTGGGACTTGCTAGTCCAGCTATGTGGCTTGGTTAGCCTTCTCAGAGAGCTTTTAGGCGGTTTTTAGTTAAAGCTGTATGAGTGGGAGGAACCTCATGATTGGTGAAGAATGTCGGTTCCGTACAGCTCATTTATAGTAATGGTTCCTTAAAGAACCAAACTGAAAGGCTACTTAGGAACCCAAGCAGGGAATTTCCTCAGTCCTCAGGAACCTGGAGAAGATCCATATTTTTGCTTTATGTTGTGAGTTAGGGTCAAGCGAAGGTGTGGACCTTCTCAGGAGATCCCTGTGACCCCACTTGAGAACCTCTGTTCCATGGCTTCGCTCCAAAGAACCCTTTTTGGCACCCTCATGGCCTTAATGTTGATATTCAGACCCTAGAGGTCACATTCATAACAAGGTCTTTCCACATCATGTTTCCAATCAGGGTTCCACCATCACAGAACCTCCTTCGTGCCCCACTCACCACCCTCCACTGGTAAATGATACTGGTGCCTAAATGGATTCAGGCTAGAGCTGTTCAGTCATAAACATTGTGTCACAGGCCATTGCGCTATATGGCATCCCTCAGAGGATCATGGGTTCCCCTTTTGGTTCCTCCCAAGGTTTCTTACTTTATCTTGCCAGCTTTGCTCTTAGCGATGCTCATTTAGAGCTGGTACCTGGTCTTCTGTTAAGCTGTTCTTGGAAAAAAGCAGTATAGAAGTAAACTGAATGGAATCTGAATATACAGTATATGCCAATCCTGGTGTAACATTCAGGGAATTATGGGCTATTAGTTGCATTACCTTCATGGTGACTTACTGTGTCGTATTGACAGTAAACAGGGTCAAAGTAACTGTGTGTATTGTGACTCAACGCTCACCTGCACCGCAAGATCAGTGTGAGGTAGCTGTTGTTGTGCTGTACACTGACAGTAATGAACTGTAAATGAAATACACTAATCGCCTGTGTTTATAATACAAATACATCCACTATGAATTATTCAGCATCTACTATGAATTATTCAGCATCTACTATGAATTATTCAGCATCCACTATGAATTATTCAGCATCTACTATGAATTATTCAGCATCTACTATGAATTATTCAGCATCCACTATGAACTATTCAGCATCTACTATGAACTATTCAGCATCCACTATGAACTATTCAGCATCTACTATGAATTATTCAGCATCCACTATGAACTATTCAGCATCCACTATGAATTATTCAGCATCCACTATGAACTATTCAGCATCCACTATGAACTATTCAGCATCCGCTATGAATTATTCAGCATCTACTATGAACTATTCAGCATCCACTATAAATTATTCAGCATCCACTATGAATTATTCAGTATCCACTATGAATTATTCAGCATCCACTATGAACTATTCAGCATCCACTATGAACTATTCAGCATCCACTATGAATTATTCAGTATCTACTATTAATTATTAAGCATCTACTATCAATTATTAAGCTTCTACTATGTGTCATATTTTAAATACTAAACCAGGTGGATAATGAATGCACATCTTCTCTCTCTCTTTGTCCCACAGACCCACCACCGATCTGTCTTTTCTGATCGAGAAGCTGCAGAAAAATGCTGATAAGGTGGAAAAGAACATCACGGAAACGGAGCAGAACCTCAACAAGGTGTTTACACACAACACAGTTTACCGCAAGCTCAGCCTGTCTGTGCCCATCCCACACACTCTCAGCCTGTTTACTGTCCTACCACAGCCATAATGCATACACCTCACATCCTGATAATGTTAGGATATTAATATTCCTATAATAAATACTGTATTATCTTCTGTAAATTATTCTGTATCCACTATGAATTATTCACCGTCTACAATGAATTACCCAGCATCCACAATGAATTACTCAGCATCCACTATGAATTATTCAGCATCCACTATGAATTATTCAGCATCTAATATGAATTATTCAGTATCTACTATGTGTTATTCAGTATCTACTATAAATTATTCAGTATCTACTATGAATTATTCAGTATTCACTATGAATTATTCAGTATCCACTATGAATTATTTGTAATCTACTATAAATTATTCAATATCTACTATGAGTTATTGATTATTCAGTATGAATGATTTAGTAGTGGAGAATTACAGGTCACCGAACCGTTCAGGAAGCTAAACGATGCAGGATTATGTAAATGATGTTCTGTTAGTGCCGGTTACAGCTATGTGCACTTTAATAACAGTGTTTATGTGTTGTTGTTTTATTATTAGGATATCGTTAAGATTAATGAGGGAAAGCCTCCGCTGTATCAGGACTCCACCAACAAGTCCATCCTGAACGCTCTGGAGCTCCTCAATATCCTGGATGAGGACGCAGCTGAGGCTAAACGTCTGCAGCATCCACAGGCCGAGATGATCCAACAGGAGTGAGTGCACATCACATTTACAGCTTACCCCAACCACATCATCAAGCCTATCAGAGAGTCTATCAGAGCCGCAAGAGAAGCTCATACACCACCTATTAGCGTGGTGTCTCGAACTGTGTGGAGGTGTTCAGTATCTCCGATAGACTCGTGATAGATAGATGATGTGATTTCTGACTCTCTCTATCTATCTCTATCTCGCGTTCTATAAACATAGCCTAAAGTACGTTAGCATTGCTAAACACGGCAGCCTGAATTCTGTCTGCAGTCCATGTGTATGACCTGGTGTATGAGGGGGCGTGGTCTAAACCAGATGTTTTACTGAACCAAGTATTTACATTTTATTTTTGCTGGTGGTGTTGTGTCTCAGTATGAAGCAGCTGCGTGAGCGAGTGATGAAGATGCGGGAGGAACACAATCGCATTTACAACCTGACGCGCTCTGAGGGCATGCCCAGCGTCAACTGGGGTAAAATCATCGATGAGAAGCTTGTGAGTGGCCGCACACATTACTCTCCTCTGACAGAACATTATAGAGAACCAGCTAGTATCTATGTGCCGTGGTGTTCCCACACGGTTTATTACAGTGGCTAATAAACTGAATGTATTTCTCTGTACTAGAATGGAGAACCCAAGTCTGTGCACACTTATGACAGAAGCCAATGTATGAACTATGATTAGATACGCAGAGCTGCTCTTCTGAGGAACCGAGAGAACTGACATGCAAATATGGTGTGTGGCTGTTTATGCAGGCAAATCTCAACAACAAAGGCTTCGGTCAGGACCTGTCCACCATCGAGAACGAAGTGGAGGAGCACAATATCTTTCACAGTGAAGTGGAGGCTTTGGCTCCTTACATCACCGACGGAGGCGACAGGGTGACCCATCATATTATAATACTGTATATTGTTGTCATATGTAAACATCCAGAATGCGGATCTAATAAAATCAATATCCAGAATAACGTTCTATTAAAATTACTATCCTGAATAAAGTTCTATTAAAATTAATATCCAGAATAATGTTCTATTAAAATTAATATCCAGAATTAAACTGTTCTATTAAAATTAATATCCAGAATAACGTTCTATTAAAATTAATATCCAGAATAATGTTCTATTAAAATGAATATCCAGAATAACATTCTATTAACATTAATATCCAGAATAAAGTTCTATTAAAATTTATATCCAGAATAAAACATTCTATTAAAATTAATATCCAGAGTAATGTTCTATTAAAATTAATATCCAGAATTAAACTGTTCTATTAAAATTAATATCCAGAATAACGTTCTATTAAAATTAATATCCAGAATAACATTCTATTAAAATAAATATCCAGAACAAAGTTCTATTAAAATTAATATCCAGAATAAAGTTCTATTAAAATTAATTTCCAGAATAATAAATTATACCAACAGCTATGACATGAGCGATAATTATAATTCTGTTATTATTAATATCAGAACATAGAGGTTTGAATAACATTAGCATCCAGAATTAGGTTCTCATGAAAAATTAAAATCCAGAATCAAATTCTAATAAAATCACCATCTAAGATAAAGTTTTAATAATGTTAGCACCAGAATGAAATTATTGTGATTATAAACAGAGTGCCTGGTAAACTGGCCAAACTGAACTGGTGATCTTTTACCAGCGTCTTGCTGTAGATCTGTAGGTGTAGTTCCTGGTTAATCTGTATTGTATAGGTTGTTATTGTTGTTGTTTATGCAGTAAGCTGATTGGTGCTGTATGTATGTACTGAAAGTGCCTGAGGTCAGTGTGTACTACCCCTCTGACTGAGCTCTCTGTGTTGCAGGACTATGTTGATGGTCAGCAGCTGAAATACAACAAGCTCCTGGTAAGGCTGGACTCCTCCGCTTCCTTGGTCTTCTAGCAGGGGGTTTGATTGGCGGAGGGTTTAGAGGAGTAGACCCGCCCAGTCGGCTGCTCTGAGATAAGGAGGCTGGGTGAATTTGAATGGGGAGTTAATCTGTATTACAGGATCTGTTCCACCTGTAAACATTTACCTTTCATATTTACCCATTCAAAACTCCTCGCCAGCGCTGCCTCCGACACAGGAGCACCGTGTGATTCATCCCACTGTTACTGGCTCTGAGGAGTTCTCTTTAACCCTTACAGGCCCAGAGTTGTTGCTGGTTTGGTTTCATTTGTGTAGCCATTTAAACGTATTGCAGTTAGGTAAATTATTCTTTTGCTAATAAAAATGTGTGAATATATATTAGTAATAAAATCATTTTAGTTTCGTGTTTTGATGTCAGAAAATGACTCAAATGTAAAACTGTAAATGTTAAATTTTCTCATTATCATTACTATGGCCTGGACGGATAGGTTGGGACCTGGGCTCACAGGTTCTCCATGTGTGTCAGTCAAGAACAAGTCACAATTCATAGAAGTGTACAGTGTCAGCAGGGCCTAAACCCTGGTGCTGATGCGAATCGGAGGTTAGATGGGATATGGGATAACATGAGCAGCAGGGAAAGCTCTGTTAGTGATCCAGTCCTTAGGTCTGTGTGTCTTCTCTGTCTCCATGAAGACCAGCTCCGTGGCCCGGCACAAGAACCTCATCAATCTGAGGGACTACATGCAGCGCTGCACTAATGAGCTGTACTGGCTGGACCAGCAGGCGGAGGAGCGCGTCAGCTACGACTGGAGCGACGCTAACCTGGACTATCCTGCCCGCAAGAGACAGTACGAGGTACGACCAGGGGTCTTTAGGACCGTTCATGCAGTGTTAGCTTCCCGTTTGAGTGGCCTCAGGGCCCAGTAGATGAAGCGGATCTAGCCATCAGGTGTGAAGGTTTCACTGGAGATGAAGAAGCTGTTAATCTGGATTGAAGGAAACACCGTGATTATAGGACAGTTTGGAAACTACGGTAGTTTCAGAGCCCTGCTTAGCTTTGCTGTTATTTAATTAATTAATTAATTCACCCAATTGATGGGCATTCATTAATTACCATTAACTAACACTGATTAGTTCATTCGTTCTACATTGATTAGCTATTAGCTAATGTTAATGGTAATTAATATTAATCAACAATGATAGCATTGATTAACTAAATAATTAACCGTAACCGATTGGCATTAATGAACTAGCATTAACTAGCATTGGTTATTAAATGCTATTAGCTAACGATAATTAATATTAATATTAACCAACATTGATAGCATTTATTAACTAACAGTAACTGACGGGTATTAATTAACTATTAATCAGTGTACCATTTTTCTAACAGAACTTCATCACTAAGTGTCTGGAGTCCAAGGAGGGGACCATCACGAAGCTGAATGATGATGGAGAGAAGCTCATCTCTCAGGATCACCCCGGGAAGAACATCATTGAGGTACTGAGGCAGTATCATTTCCATTGCACCGGAGGAGGTGGGCGATATGGCAATATATGTACATACATACGTATAGATATATAATGCTTTAGGGGTACAGTGGGTACTGGGTTTGATTCCCAGGTCGGGTAACCGGGGTAACGGGGTGGAGTTTGCATGTTCCCCCTTGTTCTTGTAGGTTTCCTCCCATAGTACACAGACTTGCAGGCAGGTGGATTGGAGATGCTAAATTGTCCCACTTAGTGTGAGTGTGTGTGTGTGTGTCTACCCTGTGATGGCCTGGTGGCATGTTCAGGGCTCTCTAGCCCTCCGTCAAATGAGCTGCTCCAGTACATCCATAATATGCTCACGTATTATGATGTAGTTTATCATAATAACGGTAAATAGTGTCATGTTGCTCACCTCTAATTTCAGGCCCTGATCACACGTGTCTGCGTGCAGTAAAGTCACATGTAGCTAACATGTAAAGTGTGCAAAAAACATTTGTGCAGAGAGCGTGTGGTTCTGTTAGCTGCTAGCTGCCATGGTGGTGGGAATTAGTTCTGAAACATGATCTGTTGATCTGAAACGTGTGTTGTGTGTTCAGGCCCATATGGAGGCTGTCCATGCTGACTGGAAGCAATACCTGAACCTGCTGATCTGCGAGGAGAACCACCTCAAGCACATGGATGAGTACCACAAGGTGAGGAGGTGCTGACCTACCAAGACCCAAATCCAGTTTGTCTTCCAGTTCTGTAAATCATACACCCTGAATGCTGGACAGATCACCTGAGGGACCCTCAGAAGCAGAAGATGGGTTTCATGTCTGCTGTGGAAAGAGGCTGTTTGACTGATTGATCTCCTCCTGTTACAGTTTCACAAGGAGGCCAGAGACACTCAGGACCTGCTGAAGCGCCTGGAAACTGAAATCCATCAGAAATACAACCCAGAGTTTAAGGACATGTACCAGCTGGACGGGCTGCTCACTGACCTGGGGGTAAATACGGTTTACAGTCACACAATCTCATTCAGAGTACCTGCATGGTCTTTACTGATCTGTGAGGTGGTTATAAATGATCTGTAAGTGTATTTTGTACAGTATGAATTTTTCAGTATCCACTATGAATTATTCAATATCTACTATAACATTATTAAGTGCCTACTATGGATTATTCAGCATCTACTATTAATTATTTAGTATCCACTTTTAATTATTCAGTATCTACTACGAATTATTCAGTATCCACTATGAATTATGCAGTATCTACTATTAATTATTGAGTATCCACTATGAATTATTCAGTATCTACTATAAATTATTAAGTATCCATTATGAATTTTTCAGTATCTACTATGAATTATTCAGTATCCGCTATGAATTATTCAGTATCTACTATGAATTATTCAGTATCCGCTATGAATTATTCAGTATCCACTATTAATTATTGAGTATCCACTATGAATTATTCAGTATCTACTATAAATTATTAAGTATCCGTTATGAATTTTTCAGTATCTACTATGAATTATTCAGTGTCCTCGGGTATGAATTATTCAGTATCCCTATTAATTATTGAGTATCCCATGAATTATTCCATATCTACTATAAATTAGTTAAGTATGCCGTTATGAATTTTCCAGTATCTCCCTATGAATTATTCAGTAGCCCTCCTCAGAATTATCCTGCCCAGTATCTACTATGAATGATTCAGTGACGCTGACGAATTACTGAGTATCCACTATGAACTATTCAGTATCCGTTATCAATTATTGAGTATCTACTATGAATTATTGAGTATCCGTTATGAATTATTTAGTATCTACTATAGATCCACTCTGTGTGATTGAGGAACTGCAGTAGAGTTGAGGGGGTAGGTTGATAGAACGTCCTCAGGGTCTGACAGTGCCTCTTTTTGTTTATCAGGACCAGGCAAAGGCCATGGATCACTTTGATGAGCGAGTTAAGGCTCTGCAGAACCGCAGCCTCCAGGTTCTCCCGCTCCGGTACCGCAGAAGCCCTCCTCAGAAGCTCCTGCCCGTGGAGGCTCTGTGTGAATATGACGCTGACGAGGTACTGTATGGTTTAATGTGCCTTTGTATGGGTTACATATATGATGAAGGCTGGTTTGTGTGTGTGTGTAAGGCTGAGCCAAAGACACATTTCCCTTGTCCTCCATGTCCTAGCTGGTCAACTATGTATATGGTAAAAGGTGGAAAACTGGAATTTCAGGAAAATATCAGGAAATATCCGGCTCCACGGCAGCGTTCACGTTCTTCTCTGCTTCTTTTTATCCTAATGTATTTAAATCCATATTCAGGCCGCTGCTCTTTAAAGCCCGCCGCGATGCGAGAGCTGGTTTTTGGTTGGGTTTGGGATTTTGCAGGGCCGGAACCGAGCAGCGTGTTTAAAAGAGGTATCAGAGCTCAGAATGAGAGTCTTCTGCTTGTTGTTTCTGCAGGGTCAGATCCTGCGAGGTGAGCGCTACACCCTGCTGAGGATAAACGGCAACACCTGGGATGTTAAAGACTCGTCCAGCCGCACCCTGTCCGCCCCTGGAATCTGTTTCATGATCCCACCCACTGATCCGGAATCAGTCTCCACTTCTGAGAAGTATGTGTGCTTCTTTCTGACCGGCACTGACCAGTAAAGTAATAATGCTGCTGGAGTTATACACTGTTCACAAGGCACCTTTCACAAGCTCAAGTTAACAATCCTAACAGACCTGACAATCAGAGCATATCTCAAAGGTAGGGGAACATTGTCGGTGAATGGCTTAAAAACTCTCCACTCAAAGAATGATGGGCCTCACCTAATATTCTACTACCTCCTGAATGTTCTCAAAACGTCCTTTAAACGTTTCAGCTAAAACATTGACCTGCTTTATTAGTTGTGTGTTTTAATGGCAGGGGTTTAGTCTCTAAGCCAGTTTTCAGATAGGGTGTGGCAGGCTGCATACGCAAATTGCCTTTATTAAGACTGGTCCCAATAATCAGAGTCCCGACAAGCAGGGGTCAAAACACAGGTGGGCAACATCAGAGGCATATCCATCACAGTGAAGACAACAGAGACAAGAGCAGAAGGTCAAAACCAGAGAAACCATGGTCTTAAGAAAACACCCAGGCTTTGCAAGCAGACAGAGCAAACAACGGGATACATATGGGAGTCCTACTGAGTCTATGATCAGCTGCAGGTGTGGAGTGGGTGGAGCCAGGGAGGAGCCAGAATAGAAAAACAAAGAACATGGCACTAGCCAGGTGCACTACTGTGCAAACCCAGGAGGGGGTAGTATATGACAGGCTGCTATTGGCTCCACTCTATTGGCTCCACTCTACTGGCTTCAATCTATTGGCTCCACTCTACTGGCTTCAATCTATTGGCTCCACTGTATTAGCTCCACTCCTAGATCGTGTCGCAGACCATCCCACACTAGTGGAATCGCTAGTCAAAGGGCCCACTGATCAGCTCAAGAGCTCAGTCATAAGGTTTAGCATTGACCCCTTGATGATTTCACTCTTCCAGATTATGCACACTACCATGGCTTCTTATTCAGCTCATGAAATCGGTAATCATTTCCGATTGGAAGATTTCCTGGAAGGCTGAAATCACACAGTGTGTGCCAGGCTGAGCTTTTAATATCACTCATCCCAAACCTCACCTATGCAGGAAAGCTGTAACAAAATTCCCCTTTAAAGGATTTGGATCAGGATCAGGGCAAACACACTGGCTCATGACATCACTGAACACGTTGCTATGTATACCCCGCTGTCTCACAGCTACTGACCAGCGCTAGCTGTCCAGTGTAAAGTAAATGACCAGCTCTCATGTGTGTTCTGTCCTCCAGTCTGGTTAACCAGCAGAAGAGCCTGAAGCAGAAGGTGGCCAGCAGCAAAACAGCCCTGCAGGCTCGGCTCGCTGAGCTGAGGAAGGACAGCACCAGTGGACAGGGTGCGTGCATGCTGATCGATGTTATTATATTACTTAATAATAATAATAACAAAATAGTTAGAATAATAGAATAATATGTTTCATTTGCGTATCACCTTAAACAAAGTGATACAAATTTTATTACATATACATTTTTAATAATTTAATAAATGTATGTAGGTTGCCTTTAGTCGACCTGCTAAATGTTTAGGGGCATCTAACTTGAATTTTTTTTTATTAAATACGTAATTAAATATTTTATTGGCGATTTGCCCATAGAATATTTTTTTTTATATTATTATTGTTATTATTATTATTCCTTTTTTTAATATATTTTTTAATATTCTTATAATTAAGGCCATGGATCTTCTATAATAATATAAATAATATAATATATAAATAATATAATTCTATAATCTTGTAATTAAGGTTGTGTGATCATGCTTCAGTTACATGTAAGCACTGTTATGTGTTATTAGGTTATTATTTTTTGCAGCATATTGGCCTGTATCGAATGCACTGTGTAGATGTCTGTAGTAAAGCACACACAGATTCCGGGCTGCCTGTTAAATATAGCACCAGTTTGCTGTGTGGTTGACTGACGTCGGCTCGTCTGTGACTCATGTCCTGTCGAAACCACAGATAAGCAGGAGCTGCAGTGCCGGCAGCTGATGGCTGGACTGGACAAGGTGTGGAATGACCTGGATAAACAGGAGAAGGCCATTTACACCCAAGTGCGCCCCCCTCTGGAGCAGACCCGTCCTCTGCAGGACAGCAGCGACAGGCTGCAGTCCATGAAGGTACAGGCGCACACACTTAGAGTCTCTCTGAAAGCTTCATCCAAATCACAGAGCCTCGCTCCTAAAGCGATAGTTTCTCAGTTACACTCGGTGCTGTGTCGCCCACCTTCACCTCGTCTTGCAGCTCTTTTTATTACTATGGTTATACCAGTCCATAAAGAGGGGGATGTAGATGTTGTCCTCAACCCTGAGACCCCCACAATCTGAATAAAGGACGGTTTATTTAGCAAGCTAATCCTGCTGTTTGTTTGCAGGACATCGCTGCTGCCGTTCGCAAGGTCGAACCAGAGAAGACCTCCAAGGTGCAGGAGGCGGAAGCTTTCCTAAAGTCCAGCCCAAAGTGCGCCAGCGCCCCACAGCTCTACTCGAAGGTGGCCGACACAAACAGCAAGTACAACAAAGTGGACCAGCTGCTGAAGTCTGCAGATGACAAGTACGTAGGCATATCGTCCCTGTACTTCCTGTAGTGTATTACAGTCTGTCAGAATGGCCGTGTGGGTTATATCACCCCCTACACTTCCTGTAGTGTATTACAGTCTGTCAGAATGACCGTGTGGGTCATATCACCCCCTACACTTCCTGTAGTGTATTACAGTCTGTCAGAATGACCGTGTGGGTCATATCACCCCCTACACTTCCTGTAGTGTATTACAGTCTGTCAGAATGACTGTGTGGGTCATATCGCCCCCTACACTTCCTGTAGTGTATTACAGTCTGTCAGAATGACCGTGTGGGTCATATCGCCCCCTACACTTCCTGTAGTGTATTACAGTCTGTCAGAATGACCGTGTGGGTCATATCACCCCCTACACTTCCTGTAGTGTATTACAGTCTGTCAGAATGACTGTGTGGGTCATATCGCCCCCTACACTTCCTGTAGTGTATTACAGTGTGTCAGAATGACCGTGTGGGTCATATCACCCCCTACACTCCCTGTAGTGTATTACAGTCTGTCAGAATGAACACGCGGGTCATTGTTGCTGTTTTTACAGTTGATCGATTTTGCCTCGGGTTCCTATAAAATTTTTCTCTTGCAGGCTTCAGAACTCCAA
Source organism: Prochilodus magdalenae (assembly GCA_024036415.1). Lineage (NCBI taxonomy): Eukaryota > Metazoa > Chordata > Actinopteri > Characiformes > Prochilodontidae > Prochilodus > Prochilodus magdalenae. The sequence continues at coordinate 154,887 of JAMWET010003299.1, forward strand.
CCGCCTGGAGAACTCCATACAGAACGCCAAAAACCTGCTCTCCACCTACGAGAACAGACTGGCCAGAGAAGAGGTGGCTCCATCTGACCTCAGCTCTCTGGAGAAGACCCAGCGTGAGCTATCTGTAAGCTGGGCTTCCACTGTTTATCATTGTTATAGTGGGATAATATTATAATATAATGACATAATAAATAAATTAATCATAATGAAAAACAATAGTTGGTTATTATTGTTAATATTAACAACAACACTAATAATAACAAAACAACAAAAACAAATAATAAAAAATAATCACAATAAAATATTAATAATTATTAGTAATAGTATTAGTATTTTTAGCTTTTATTTATAGATTGATTGATTGATTGATTGATTGATCAACTGAGGTGCAGAGTAGGAGTTTCACTGTACAGCTGTTTGTTTCTCTGTGCATTTGACAAAAAACGCTTAAATTTAAATATATATATATATTTAAAACGTCGCCGTGAAATTAAAACCATGTATCTCCACTTTTGTTGATTTTTACTTTTATGCATGACTTGAACACGGCAGCTGCTGTTTACACTGTGTGAAAATGTCAAGTTAAATGGACCAACAGAAATGGCCCGAAGTCTGGTTCCATTGACTTACATTCACATTAAATGAGGTTTTTGGCCTCTCCTGTAAAGTTGCCTTTTGCAGAGACTTTTTTTGGACAGAGACTATATATACCTCTGTCTGTGAGGAATCTGTCAGCAGACTCAGTGTTAATGTTGTGATGTTTTTGTGGCAGGACATGGCGTCTGACCTGCGAGCGAAGAAGTCTGTGGTTCCGGAGATGGAGCAGAACCTGAGGTCTGCTAAGTTCAGCTGTGATAACATGGTGAACAAGTGCCAGGAGCACTGCCCTGATATCGAGAGGCAGGAGGCCGACGTCCAGAAACTCAGCAAGCGCTACGACAACCTCAACAGGCAGATCGACTCCAGGTCAGTTTGCGCTGAGCTGCAATAAAAATCGGACACCGTGATGTTTCTTCGTAGTACCTTTATTATTCGTAATGATCAATCAATCAATCAGTCAATTAATCAATCAATCAATCAATCAATCAATATTTATTTGTATAGCGCTTTTTACAACCAACATTGTCTCAAAGCAGCTTCACAGAAAATCTGTTTGTTATAAAAAGAAAAACAGAGTTAATGATCCGTCTTTCATGTGGTTTGCTGTTGAGGTTCTACATTAACTTTGCACTCCTGTTATAAAGTTGTAAAGTCTGAATGACAATAAAGAGTTCATTATGACTTTGACCTTGACTTAACATCAACGTCTTCTCCAGAGAACACACACCATGTGTGTTACCATACAGTAGATAAACAGTGAAAGGGACGAGTGTCTCCTAGTTCTAACATTGGAACATGGTTATGTTTTGATTTATATTAATTGTAGTTGAGTTTTAATTTAGTTTTAGGTTTAGTTTTTAGTAATATAATGAATTTTGCTATGTTATGTGATAAGGGAAGATTTATTTTTTTCATTTTTAAAAAAATCATTCATCATTTTTTAAGTTTTGATCATTAACATTAATTGCTACAACCGACAAAAGCATAAAAATAGATGCACAAATTTTTGCACATGATATAAGTGGGATATGGAATTAGTGGATATTAGTGGATATTAGTGGATATTAGTGTAGTTGGTGTAGCTCAGTGGATAGCACTGCTACCCACCAGGGAACCACCACCACATGTGTGCGACTGGGGTTCGAATCCCGGTCCGGGTGACTATGCTGTGCTACACCAAGAAGAGTCCTTGGGCAAGACTCCTAACACTACATTGGCCTACCTGTAATATGATTACCCTTGTAAGTCGCTCTGGATAAGAGCGTCAGCTAAATGCTGTAAATATTAGTCATTCATATTGTAAATATTCTGAATCAAACCAAAGTGACCAAATCAAATGAAATCAGGTTGAAGTATTGTAATCAGGCTGATCAGGTACTTGTTGTTTAATGTTTATAATGATTATAACTGCTGATTTAGCACTTTTCTCTCTGTATGGTGTAATATGATGGATCCGCCGTATGTATAAGAAATTAATATTGTGGTTATTACACAGATCCCAGAATCTGCAGAGAGCTAAAACAGCCTACAACAGCTACCGCAGTGATTACGACAACCTGAACAGCTGGCTGTCCCGAGTGCCCAACTACGAGCCCCGTGAGACTGACGACGTCAGGCAGGTGGAGGCCAAGCTGAAGAACCAGAGAGTATGGATGTTTCTCCGTCTACCAGTCTGTCCTAAAAGTTCATTTCAGAAACAGAACATGCGGCTAACTCTCTGTCCTTCCGCAGAACCTGCTCTCGGACATCGCGAGGAAAGAGTCAGACCTGAACAACGTCTCCAAGAACGCCCAGCTGTACCAACAGGCGGTCAAGGTGAGGTTACAGCCTGGCATAGACATGTTCGCAGCTGATGTGTCACCCTGTAGTAGCACATGAGAGGTGAAGTTAACGTGCTCCTGGATTGTGACCCTGCAGGAATATGAAAGTGACACTGAGAGGTTCCGGTCCGTTCTCGATCTGGAAGATGGTTTGGTACCACAGACATACAAAAGGAGCAAACTGGAGTCTCCTGCCCTGAGAGTCAAGTCAGAGGTATGGAGTAAATAAGATCCCATCCCTCAAACACGAAAGGCTGTGCTGTTCATAGTCGTCCCAGCAACCTTACCACAACGTCACTGTTAACCCATAAGAGCCCAGACCCGTTACCCCTTATAGGACAATGATGAGGGATACCAAAATACCGGTAACACACATCTCAACAACCATTTCCTGACTTGTATTCCACCATATTGTTCTAGATATGAGGTCGGAATGGGTTCTATGTAATATAGAACATGTTATAAGAGCATTAGAGCTGTTTTAAATTGGTTTATAACAGACGTTATAGATTCAAAACACAGAGCTGGTTTGGTCTCATGCAGTAAACATGCACACCACCATTCTGTAAATGAGGTCACATAATCACAAACTGTCATGTGACTGCATCCAGGATGCTCGGTATAGGTTAATTAGAGATGCCATGAGTTTAAGTGATGGATAAAAGGCTGTATTGCTCTTTTCTTACATCAGGAAGCAGCTATCGAGGCCAAGTTCACCGAGGTCAATGCTGTTAATAAACAGCGACTGCAGAACCTGGAGTTCGCACAGAGTCTGCTGAATCAGGTACGGCGCATTGACAACCGCAAAGCACTTAAGCTTAAATCGATGTTTAAGTATGTTTACTCAGTATATGGCACTTTGTTTAACAGCAACCGGAGGTGCATATAGTCCAGCATAACGTTCAGACCGTGCAAGCTAGTGCTCCTGGAGAGGAACCTTGGAGAATCAAGAAACAGCTGGAGGAAGAGATCCTGAAGAGGCAACAGCTGGAGAACGAAATCAAGACGGTTCAGAGCGACATCTACATACTGGAAGGTCAAAAACCGCAAGACACCATCGTCAAGAAAGAGCTGATCAAGAAGGTGCCTGATCCTCAGCTGGACGAAGAAATCAGCAAGGTCCAGCAGAAGCTCTCTGACGAACGCAGGACCACCCGGATCCTGGAGAGCGAGCTGGACACCCTCAGAGTGAAGCTGCGTGGGATTGAGATGGAAATGAAAGAGGGTGCTCAGCAGTACACAGTCAAGGAGGTTCTCCGCATCGAAAGAGACAGAGGACAGGAGGAGGAGGTGAGGAGGCTCAGGGAAGAGCTGGAGGAGCTCAAGAGACAGAAGACGGTCAAGGACAACGAGGTCATTCAGATCCAGAAGCAAATAACTGTCCTGTCTGCTGAGAAGAACAGGGAGCAGGAGGTCATCAAGGAGGAAGAAGTCGTGAAGGTGCAGAACGATCCTCAGCTTGAGAGCGAGTACAGGCTGCTCATTGAGCGGAAGCAGAAAGAAATAGACAACCGGATACAACTGGAGGACGAACTGAGATTCCTGCTAGAAAAACTGAGGCGCCTGGAGAAGGAAAAGGCCATGGCCGAGGAGAAGATCTCCATCCGAGAGGTGCTTAAGGTGGAGAAAGATATTGCGCTGGAGAGGGAGGTTGAAAACCTGAGGAGGCAGCTTGAGGACGAAAAGGCCAAGCGCATGTCTGCTCAGAGAGAGAGGACAGACATCACGAGGAAGATCACGAGCCTTGAGGAGGAAAAATCAAAGGTCATCGTTCAGGAGAAGGTGCGCGAGATTGTCCGACCTGATCCCAAGGCCGAAACCGAGGTTGCCAATCTCAGGCTGGAGCTCGTGGAACAGCAGAGGAGGTGCAGAGATGCTGAACTCCAGCTGAAGTCCTTCCAGGATGAGCTGATAGTGCTGAAGAACAGAGGTCCACAGATTGAGTACAAAGAAATCATCAAAGAGGTGATCAGGTACAAGACCGATCCCGAAACCGAAAGAGAGCTGGAGAAACTCAGGAACGAAATCGTGGACAAGACCCACCAGACGGAGAAGTTTGAGATTGAGATCCTCCAACTGAGGGATGATATTCAGAGGTGGAAAGACACCAAGCCTCAGGTGCAGACCAAAGAGGTGGTTAATGAGGTCCTTCAGTACAGAGAAGACCCTAAGACCAAGGAGGAAATCGAGAGCCTCAAGAAGAAACTTGCTGAGGAACAGAGGAAGCGCTTGGACCTGGAGAGAGAACGGGCTTCCAGCGAAGAGAAGATCAGAATCAGGAAGATAGACTTGTCACAGGTCAGGGAGAAGATCGTCCAACAAGAGGTGGTGAAGATGGAGGAAGACCCAGTCCTGAGGTCAGAATGCGAGACCCTCAATCAGAACATCAGCAGCGAGGTGAGGCAGAGGGACATCCTCAAGGACGAACTTGCCAGGCTACAGCGTCAAAAGACTGATCTGGAACTCCAGCTGGAGGAACTCGAACGCGAACGCAGAGCCCGTAGAGATGCTGAGCTCGAAATCCAGAGGTTGAGGGTAAGGCTCAACGAACTAGAGATCAGAGACAAGGAGAACAGAGAGAAGGTCACGGTGAAACAAAAAGTCGTCCTGCAGCAAGATCCTCAGCAAGAGAAGGAGCATTCCATCCTTCGCCTCCAGGTCGAGGAGGAGAGGCACAAGCGCGTCCTTCTGGAGAAAGAGTACAACGCCCTCATCCATCAGCAAGAGACCCTGGAGAGGACAGAGGTCCGCGAGAAAGTCGTCCGCACAGAGAAGGTTCAGGTGGAGAGAGATCCCGAAGCAGAGCTTGAGATTGAGAGGCTGAAGAGAAGCCTTGAGGAAGAAACGAGACGCCGGCAAGAACTGGATGTGGAGCTCAAGACAATCACGTCCAGGCTGACCGAAGTAGAGTTCACGAACACAAAGTCTTCCAAAGAGCTGGACTACATCCGTGACGAGAGCAACAGACTCCAGCAGGAGAACCAGCGCCTCCAGAACGAAATCAGGAAACTTCAGGCTGAGATCACCATCACCACGAAGGAAACCAGACAGATCACAGAGTCTCTTCCTATGGACAACAGCAAGAACCTGGAACTCCGGCTAACGTCCCTACAGCAAGAGCTGTCCGACCTCAGACGCATCACGACAGAGAAAGAGGAAGAGATCGAGAGGCTACAGAAGAGTCTGTCTGCGGTGAGGGTGAAGAGAGAACAAAGAGAAAGCCATCTCAGACGCTCCATCGTCGTCATCGACCCCGACACCGGCAAAGAGATGAGGCCGGAGGAGGCGTACAAACTGGGCTTGATCGAATGGAAGATGTTCGTCAACCTCCAGAGCCAGGAGTGCGACTGGGAAGAGATCACCATCAAGGGTCCAACCGGGGAGTCATCCGTCCTCCACGACAGGAAATCGGGCAAGAAGTTCTCCATCGAGGATGCACTCAAGGCTGGAAACATCACCAGGCGTCAGCTGCAGCAGTATCAGAACAAGGAAATCAGCATCCAGGAGTTTGGCGTCATGGTTTCAGGAAAGAGCAAATAATTCCCAGAGATGTCATGTCTTTTCTTCCCTACTGTCACTTTACTTCCCTGGCTAAAGGTTCTTGGTTAAGCACACCTTTCCTCGGGCTTTCAGATCAAAGATAAAACCGTGTGTGGTTCTTTCCACACGTTCATGTATCCATGCACCTGGCTGTTCTCTGCTTGTGGTTGAACAGGGTGAGCGTTATCTCTGACTGTCCCTGTGACGCTCTTATGAAAGGTCACTGAGCTTTTTAGAGATTGAAGGCGCTGTAGAAAAGCGTACCCCTACACGTATCCCACCTGCTGACTGTGCTGTCCCGAGTGAGATGTCACCGTGTCACTCTGAATGTTTCTCTTCCTAAACTCTGTCACATGAGCCTTTTCCTGTTGTTTCTTCAGATTAAATATATGCGGGCAAACTGGAGTTCTGTGTTGTCGAGTCTTCTTTTCGCCCTCCAGGCTTTGTCCCTAATGCTTTCGGCATCACCAAGTGATTGGTGTAGCTCAGCAGATAAGACCACTACCCTCCCCAGAGCCAACACCACACGTGGGAGACTGGGGTTCGAATCCCAGTCTAGGTGACTATGCTGTGCTACACCAATAAGAGTCCTTGGGCAAGACTCCTAACACTACACTGGCCTACCTGTAATATGATTAACCTTGTAAGTCGCTCTGGACAAGAGCGTCAGCTAAATGCCGTAAATGTAAATATTAGAATAACGAACTCAAAGTCGTAGATGTGCAAACAACATGTCGCTGTCCGAAGCTATCCTCAAAATGGCTAATTCTTTGCTTTCAATATAAACAGTGTGTGAACTGACCCCTAGTTTTCCGGGGGTCCAGGGCTGGCTGGGTTCTCCATGGTTTGCTGGCTACTCACTCACTATAGCGACGCACCCACTCATACACACATCTGTATTTTACATTTACAGTTGTAGCGTTTAGCTGACACTCTTATCCAGAGCCACTTACACCGTTCGTCATAGTACCGATTACAGGCCAGTGTAGTGTTAGGAGTCTTAGGAGAAATCATCAAAGAGGTGATCAGGTACAAGACCGATCCCGAAACCGAAAGAGAGCTGGAGAAACTCAGGAACGAAATCGTGGACAAGACGGAGAAGTTTGAGACTGAGATCCTCCAACTGAGGGATGATATTCAGAGGTGGAAAGACACCAAGCCTCAGGTGCAGACCAAAGAGGTGGTTAATGAGGTCCTTCAGTACAGAGAGGACCCTAAGACCAAGAAGGAAATCGAGAGCCTCGAGAAGAAACTTGCTGAGGAACAGAGGAAGCGCTCTTATCCAGAGCCACTTACACCGTTCGTCATATTACAGTTTACAGGCCAGTGTAGTGTTAGGAGTCTTCCCCTAGGCACCCACCCGTCTCCCCCATGGGCTGAGAGCTCCCTGATAGGTAGTAATGCTATCAGCTGAGCTACACCAACCATATATATGTAGTTACAGGTGTTAGCTTGTCAAGTACAAACCGGGTGACCCGTTTCCCCACAGTGCCACCTTGTGGCAGCCCAGTGCTAGTTAGTTAAGAATACCAAAGACAGAATTTTCCTGATTGGTGGGTGAAGCAGCTAAACAATGACCCCGCTGAGCCCCCGGAATTTTGATTTTGAGACATTCAGTGAGTCTAAGGGGTTACTGAGGGAGTCTCGGATACCCCAGGACCCACGTGGTCCGCACCTTGAATTTAGGTTCATCCAAAAAGATTTCATTCCAAGCAATTTGTGGTCCTTTCATTATGAAATGTATACACAATGAAAACGAGTGGCAGATGTGTTCAAATGGACAGCGCGACTAGTGATAGCACTGTCAGCAGGTCCACCTGACTTACATCTACAAAGTGGAACAGCAAGGTACAGTGTCTAATAGAGTGGACAGTGAGTACACTGGAGTGTTTAAACAAGCAGCACTGCTGTGTCTGATCCACTCAACACCTGGACTGACACACTAATCGTCCATCTACGTCAGTGTCAAACTGTCCATGATCCACCCACATAATACTGCTCTGTGGGGCTGTGGGGCGTCCTGAAGGGCAGCGTCCTAAAGTGACGGACACTGTCTGGAAGGACTAGAGGATGAACAACACTGCACTGTGGCCCAAAAGCAGCAGATGAGCTATCGTCTCTGACTGTACATCTACAAAGTGTGGAGCAGGTGAGGTAGGAGTGGTCTAATAGAGTGGACAGTGAGTGGACACAGTGTTTTTAGCTGTTTTACTCCAGCAGCACTGCTGTGAAACCACACATCTGATCCACTCACACCAGCACCTCACACACACTAACACACCACCACCACGTCCAGTGTCACCGCAGTGCTGTGAATGATCCACCCACATAACTACCTGCACTCTGTACGCCCTTATGTGGTCCTGTGGGGGTCCTGATATATTGAAGATACAGGGTAATAAAGAAAACAAGTGCATTTTGCAGAAACAGAATATATTACAATCCATTGTCTGGAACTGTTATAAAAGTGCCTGTTGTCCTTTACACTGATTGGAAATTTTTTTTTTTCACGATGAATGTATTTCTACAATTGAAATGATAATATATATAAATATACCTGAAAGATACCATACTGATTCCATGTATGAAAATATTCTCCCAAGCCCAGCATCAGAGTGATATAAACAAGCAAAATAATGCACATCTCATATATGACATTGTATTATTTAATATATTGCACTATAACACATTGCCACATCTATGTAGGGGCAAAGAGTAAGTCTCTCTTGGGAAGAGGCGGTACAGTGGAGGGAATGTCTCGGCATATGTGTGGTAAATGGCTCCAGAGCAGATGTTAATGACTGGCTAAAAGGAGTGACTGCATGTGGGCGTGGCCAAAGACCATAGTGTGAAGGAAGTAGCTGAATCTGCAGGTGTATGGAAGCGTACGGTCATACGGGTCTACCAGCAGTGGCAGTCTGCAGAGAATCTGCTCGGAATTGTGCCAGGGAAGGCATCCACCAAATCCTGCCCAATGGACCAATTCTTCAATGTAAGAGTGTCTGAACACTGATGTAGCAACATCCAGAAACTTGTCCAGCACATGCCCAATCCAGTCACAGCTGTTATTGGTGCTGGTGGAGGGATTAGGCTACACACCGTTAGGTACAGTTCAGTCACTGGTGGCTCTGTTTCCGTCCGGTGAGCTTCTTATATATATATCATGAGCAAGTTCCCAGCACATATCTGTGCTCATAAGCAGGTTACCCCAGTAGGTAGTTAGCAGCTAGTGACCTTGTGACCTTGTAAAGGGGTATGTAAACATTCAGAGTGGTTACAGTGGTGGTGATGGGAAACAGGGGTCTCCATCTCTACAACACATTTCAAGACATTTTACTGACTATCTGAAATTATAAGTTTTCTTTGGGGGACTATATGTTGTCTCATAACCCTCTTGATGTGTCCCTCCACCATGAATGTATTGTATGGCTCAAACTGTCATTTATCAGCGGCCCAGGCATTGGGCGGCACATTCATAACTGTTCTATGTTAAGCCAGGAGCATGATGCATATACGAGTAAACGTCCTAGGAATAACTGAGTTAGTTTTTTTTAACTGCTATTGCACCTTTATTGCATACCGTGTATATGTATCCTATGCCTTTCAGACTTGCATTAGCTACCATCGCTTATACACTGTATAGTATATAACATAGTGCTTTACATATATGCTTTACTAGTATTCATATTGTACTTGTTGGTAATTTGTGGTCTAGGGGGTGCAGGGTAACTCCTGAATCTTGAATGTAGCCACTTTCTGTGAGGGAGCTTTTACAGGTGGACGTCTGGTTCCATTCCCATTCACTGCGACTAGTTCTGACTCGGCACGTTTCCCTAGAACGCAGCTTTTCACAACAAGCCACTCTAAATAAACTTTGTTTACATTTCAACTATTTACTTACACAGAGTACTTTCAAAAGTCGGCGAAGTTCCCCTTTAATTTGGCGGCATTTGCCTGTAACTATAACTTATACGGTCACGAGTTCAGATATCGATGGTAGCTTGTGCCGTTCCTGCCACGGATATCCATGGTAGTGACGTATGTGGGTGTGCGCCTTCCCTGCATTCAGTGCGTTAGAGTGAGGTTGTTTTAAGATGGCGACGGTGCATCTGCGGATCGGGGATTTGGTTTGGTAAGGTTTACTGGGTTTAAACGGCCTCGTCCGTTCTTTTTAGCTTGTTTGCCGTCCGGTACACATTTTTAACGGCGCCGTTGTTGATGTGTTGGTATAGCTTGTTTCTTAGAAGTCATGTTTATCAGTAGCTAACTTAGCTAGCGCGACCCAAACATTCAGGAGGGGCAGCTTTTAGCTTGCGGGCTAATGAGCCCTCCCTCTGGAGAAGGAGCGCTTATTGACAGACTAAATCAGCGAAATGTGAGCCAGTCGAGTCTTTCTCAAGCATATGTCCTCTGTTGCTGGTGACGCACAACTTTGTAGGTTAATCTTCTCCCGGAGGTGCGAGAAAAGCCTTAACTCCGCTAGCTAAGCTAACTAGCTAACTGCGTTTCAGGACTGTTTACTCTACTGCTGCTCTGGTTGTATTTGGCCCTAATTTCCCTCAAGCGTTCTTAAATCTCTAGCAAACAGTCCCAAAGTCCAATCTAACGCTTCGTTTTGTGTGGTGTCCTTCAGGGGAAAGCTTGGACGGTATCCCCCCTGGCCAGGAAAGGTACGTGGCTCCATGTTAATCTCTGTTACTAGCCTTCAGATCAGTCAGATCATCATCATCATCATTGTTGTGGCCTTGAATCCTGTTGCTGTCTGAATGGGGCCGTGAAAGTGACCAAACCCTTTAAAGGGTTTTCTGTATCATGTTTCTAAGATCTAGTTTCTGACCTTGAAGCTTCTCTTTCTAGATTGTCAGTCCACCAAAGGATCTGAAAAAACCCAGAGGCAAGAAATGCTTCTTCGTGAAGTTCTTCGGGACAGAAGATCAGTGAGTAAACTCTCGGGCTCTCTCCGTGTTTCGTTTGAGAGTATAGTGATTATGTGTGAGCATATGTTCACTGGAGAAATGCTTTTGCCGCCTTCAGTGCCTGGATCAAAGTTGAACAGCTGAAGCCCTACCACCCCCACAAGGAGGAGATGATCAAGATCAACAAAGGCAAACGCTTCCAGCAGGCAGTGGACGCTGTGGAAGAGTACCTAAAGAAAGCCAAGGGGAAGGAGCAGGTAAGTCTGTCTCTGTTGACTGTTACGGGACATCATGTATTGAGTCATGTGTACTCTTGATCTAAGTTGTTGCAAGGTTGCGTGTAGCAGAGCCTTAAATAGTTAATACTACTTCATTACATTTACACTTCACCTAGCTTGGGAGGTTTTTTGGAAAGTTCTGGAGACTGCACAGCTCATGTTTACCAGCTGTCCTTGGTGACGGAAAAGGTGAAAAGTTGTGCTATAAATTCGCCCATCATCTAGAATTCCCAAGTTTCCCATTTGTAAATATGACTGTCAACACACAGCATAAGCAGTGGAGTCATGTGGCACATGTATGACCCTGTATCATGACTACGGCTCTTACTGAGCTCTTATAGATGCACCTGTAGAGGTGAACCTGCAGAGCTAATCCCCCTTAAAGATTCACTCATTCTGTTTGAAGTGCTGTGCTCATGGTGAGCTAATTCAGACATGCATGACCATGTGCCTCAACATCACAGAAGTTGAAGGATCCATGCATGCTTGTGCCTCTTATAGTGTTTCAGATACTCAGCCTTAATGCCACCACACACCGTCACCGGTCAAACATATGAAACCATCGTGTTTAAAGAAGATATGGATGCCGGCATAGTAGTTTCTATGTGTGAATGACGGTTTATCGTCATTTTCCTTTCGAGCAAACAGCACAAGACCTGTAGCCAAACAGAGTGAACATCTTTCAGCTCATGAAGATCAGTATAACAAGAACACTTTAAACACACAGTTTAAAGGTAGAGTTTAATTTTCAGGTCTAGAGCTGCATACTGGCATCATTAAGGGCGTTACGGAGCACCATTAGTTTTTGATTATCACGTTCAAGCAGCATCAAGAGGCACGGGAAGCTGCATGATGTCACAGTCAGTCCTTTAGATACACAGGTCATAGCTAATGTTACCATCCAGTCTTCTACAGCTCCCTAACAGAGCTGTCAGTAAAGTCGTGATGACAGTAATGAGCTCCACGGCAAGCTGTGTTGGGGGTAATGCGGTTATCACCCCAGCCCTAATCATGACGAATGCAGTTTTCTTTGGGGCAACCCTACCCCTGGACATGTGCAAATGTGTTGGGGCCGAGGGGTGAAATGAGATTGGGCCTAAAGCTCTTACTCTATCCTTTTAGGGATTCTGCCGTGTAGAAATGCTGGTCGTACTCCTTGTATACCCATAACTGTGATGTAACGTACCCCAGTAATGATAACGCATCATATTGACCGCTCCTTCTGTTAAACTCCTGTTAACTGGACTGTGTTCGTTTCACAGGCACACGCCTCTGATGACAAAAGCAAGGCTGGCAAGGGACAGAAAACGACAGCGAAGCCCATGAAGATTATAGAGGAAGATGACGAGGATGCGTTCAAGGGGGGCTCCTCTGACAAGGTCAGTACACGACTGCTGTGTCCTGCAGGCCTGTGTGTTTCTCCCTATAGAACAAGCCCCTCCCAGCTTTCCATAGGCTGTGATTGGCCCGCTGTGGGTTCCGGTCATACGTCTCCGTCTGGATGGGCCCCACTCACTCGCTTCATCATCGCTTGAGGGCTGTTTGTTTTTTGCCATGCGGCTTGAGTGCACACGAGGCTGCGTTTTGAATGAGCAGCTCCACGGCTTGCTTCAGGCTTCATTCAGTAAGATACAGTCAAGTCTAAGTATATGGTAAATGTGTCTCTCTTTCCCTTAAGGATCAAACTGACTCTGACCCAGAACCGTCCTCTGTGCAGCGGGTGGTGGCTGGAACAGTTGCAGGATTCAAATGGGAGAGCAGTGTAGGTGATAAACTCACAGTTTGCCCTGCTTAATCTGCACTTTGATACAGAAGCATCTTTTTCTGCCAGGTAGGAGGACCTAAACCCCTCCTCCAGCAGCAGGATAGACTTTTCATCTTAAAGTACAGAAATTCACAAAATTGAACTTGCTATATTAAATACATAACCTGGAAAGAATGTGCTTTTTTTTAAAAACTTAATTATTAAAGTCAAAATTGGGTTAAGTCAGGTCTTTAACAAGGCGGCAATAAGAATAAAGCCTAATTGTGAAAGAAAAGCCCCAAGAGAGTATTTTAGTTTTCTAGAAAATATTTTGATGAAGTTCATATTTTTGAGTAAAGTAGAATTGTGGAAAATTAATTGAAATCCAGGTCTAAATTGTCCAATTGGGGGAAATTGTATTGTTATTTATTATTTAAAGTAGTAGTAGTAAATATTTGGAGTTAAGTCGAAATTGAAAGAACATGCCATTAATTTAACATTTACAATTTTTAATTGTAAAGGAAGCAAAATGCTGTTATTCCTTAGTAAAACGTTGCTTCAGTGTAAATTAAGTCAGATTTTGAGTCCTTATTCTGATTTGTTGTCACTCTGGGTTGTATTAGTGTCACTTCATAAATCAGAATTTTGAGTCATCAGGTCAGGTCGTGAGGAACGGAGGGGAGGATGTTGTGTTCTTCTCCTGTGTGGCAGAAACAGGCTTCTGTACTGTACTGTGTTCATTAATGAAGCAGGTTTAGCACCTGGGACACACACTGTATAGCCTGGTCACTCACTCCTAGTAAAACTACACTGTTTTAGGTCCAGTTTGCACAGACCAGGCTCCAGTTTAGACCTCAGAGAGAGATTCCACTAACAGTGCTGTTTAGTCCGTGTCCCAGTGTGTGTGTGTAAGCAGACAGGAGATTTCCACTGATTGTTCCTAAATTCGTTTAGTTCAGTGTTTGGAATTTATACAGAGTGATTGAGAGTAGAGGGTTTGGTGTGAAGTGTAAACAGAGTGATGGAGAGCGGGTTTAATGTGTGTCGTGGTGTTGTTTACAGTGGTGGTGATGGGAACTAGGGGTCTCCATATTTACAACAAGCATATAGATGTTTTATTGACTGTCTAAACCGCCAGTGAACCTACACGTGTCTTCTGAGTGTTATATGGAATTTTGTTGATGGGGAAAATCTGACAAACCTGGAAATAAGTTTTCTTTGGGGGACTATTTTACCTCACAGCGCCCTGCAGCATGTATCCCTCCACCATGAATGGAGTTTAAGGCTGGAATCTTCTCCAAACTATCATAAACAGCGTCTCAGACATCAGGCAGTGTATTCATAACCATCTCATGTAGTAACTTTCTGTGAGGGAGCTTTTAGAGGGGGATGTCTGGTTCCATTCACCACCACTGGAAACTCTGTCTGACTGGAGCGGTGCACACCAAACTTTCTTCACATCTCAACTTTGATTACACAGAATTTAGGTGACTGTTCAGTGGATTTCGCCCTTTAATATAAACCCTGTATGCAGCATATATTTCCACTTCCTGTGTAGTTTGCAGACAGTGCCATGAAAAACCCTTCTCTCTGTTTTTCTCCTGCGGTTCGCAGGTTTGTGTTTTTTGTCTAACTTGGTTCCTTTGTTTAACGTCTGAGGTGAGAAAGTAACTGACCCCTTAAGCCGACCCAACCTATTAGCAGGGTTAATTGCAGGCAGCTGTTGCAGAGCCGTAATATAACAAAACAGGTGTCATGGTGTGTATATCCCACCAAGAGGAAGCGGAAGTCCGGACCATGATTTTTAAATGTCTGAATTTAATGTATTGGTTTTACAGACACGTGCATAGAAAACATGGCTGTTTTTACAGCATCGTGGCCAAAATAACTGAAACACCATATGAAATACTTCCTGGCTGTTTTATCAGATACTTCTACCATACAGGTGCCCTTTTGATGTGTACAGACCAGGTGTGGCACGACTTTAGACTTTTTAAATTTGACATTAATGTGATGAAATTTGAGGTCAACTAATTGCTGATGGCATCATGAGTAAACCCACAGAAGATGGGAACTCTTGGCCAAGCGACCTTTCCAGTAAGCCCTTGGTCGCTTTGCTAGCCCTCTGGGAACTGGAGAGACCACATTTGTGTTGGGCCCACGGTTATGCTTCTGAGCTGACGTGAGGCAGACTCTCACGTATAGCCTGCACGAGTGGGTTACAGGGTTTTGAGCATTTATACATGTGTACTGATGTCTGTGACACCCCTGCAGAGCACTAGATGGCGATGGGGCTTTTATGCCACTGTGACGTCTCACTTAACGTCATGGTTTTACAGATTCACGCATGGACGTTTTGTCCCATGTCATATGTTTATACTGTGGCCAAAATAACCGAAACACCAGGTGAAATACTTCTCGTCTGTGATGCTCTGTCAATACACCGCCAGAGCACTTGATGGTGATGGGGTTCTTGTACCACTCTGTTGATTTGATGGTGACTGAAACTGAGCAGATTATGTTGGAACTAATAGCTGCTATTTCTGGACTTCCCTGGGCTAATCCGTCATGGTGTTCATCTCCCATGAAAGGAAGCATGCGGACATCCGGAATCTTCAGCTTGATCCATGTTTGTACTGTCTGAAGTTGGTCCAACTGAATTAAAAATGGCGGCGAAGGTGGAAATGCGGTTCTGTGCAGCACCTGCGTCGTGTTTACCTTGTAGACTTGATGCAGAAGGGTCAAATTGCCCTTTAGGTGCACCCTATACTTTGATTAGGTGCTCACCTGCGGCGGAGGTCTTGAGAGCCAGAGAGATGTTAGTCTGAGTCTACGTTATTGTCCAAGCTTACTTGTCCTCTGGTGGTCCCATTCCAGTAATGGGGGGGGTTATACTGTAAATCTACAGTATATTACATGCAGTAGATGTTTCTGATAAATTGGCCAGCAAGCTTGACTAATGTGTATCTTGTGGTGTTTCCATTATTTTGTCCGCCCACTGTATATGAGCTGTTTTCTAAATGAAGTTCCACAGACCCCCAGAGCGTGATTGGTGATGTGCGTTATGAAATCTGAACGCTGTAAAGTTATGAGGGCTCATAGCCGTGAGGGCTGTGCTTGCGAGACCTCAGTTGCAGCCACAGTTGCAGATGTACAGAACTGATTATGGATTTCGTAAAGTGATTATTATTTTGAGAGGAAATTGGCTGCTGATATTGATCAGTCAGCATGCAGGTTGTGGACGCTGTCCTGTGAGCTGCTGCAGAGCTGCTGATGTGTCTGTACATCTGCTGGATAATGCAAAACAACTTCCTGCAGGTTCTACAAATTCAGCATCACCGCAACTACAGCTGGGAGCCCGTATATCTGTAAACTCAGATTAGCATTAACCACAGAGCCGGTTCTGAGTAGTGGGTTGGGTCTATTCTTGGACGTAGTGAGCAGACATAGTTCACGCTCAGGAAATTAAAGTTCCCCAAATTTCCCCAAATAAAATTGACGTTGTTAATAATGTATGCTGTAATTATTCAAAAAAATTGCAATGTAAAAAATGCGCTCTCTTAAATTTCAATTTCTTTTTAATAATAATAATAATAATAATAATAATAATAATATTTTTAAAAAAAATAAAGTTTTTACTTTGTATTATTACTTCCTACAACTACCTTTTTGATAATTTTAGGAATCAAACATAATAAAGTACATTGTGTTAATTTATTCATTGATTTATTTATTATTAATGTTTATTATTTATTATTATGTATTAATAATACTGTGTTAAAATTCCTTTGTCGTTGAGTTCAGTCTAAGGTTGACCCTAATGATAGGATTACAGGTGTTGGTGCTGAACGCAGATCCAACTGTGTCAGGTGTGTTTGGGTGTTCAGGTGAACCGCTTTGCATACCAAACCAGTAAATGAACCGGATATTAAACCTTAGTGGTGTATGGCGATGGTCAGATGAAAGGACGGCACATGTGCAAGCGATGTGAGCACTCTTGGCTGGGCTGAGGTCCAGAGAACCGGGTGCTAGGTGTTCTTCATGGCACTGTGTGTACAGGTTTTGTTGTACAGCTGAAACGGTTCCTCCTCCAGTTTCAGTCTTTTAGCTCCCAGTGTTCCGCTGTACCCAAACTCAAATTAGTCCAGTATCAGGTCAGTACGTCTCTTCAGAGAATAGTTTCCAATTGAACTCTCTTCCGTTGTAGCCGGTAAAGGATGACCCACATTTCCACCACTTTCTGCTCAGCCAGTCTGAGAAGGTAAGAGGAGATGCAGTATGCTTCATTAGCGTATCTCTCTGTCCTTTATCTCCTGCTCATGGCTTAGTAGTGATGTCCGTTTCTCACTCCCTCCTTTTCACCGCTGGTGTTCTGTAACGGCGGCGCTGGCCATGCTAACCCGGCACAGCTGGAGCTGCTGTAGTGCAAATCCTTGGAACTTTCAGACGTGGTGGACTGTGACCGTGAACACTGTCATATTGGGGAATAATGCACAGCTTGATGTTAGAGATGGCACGGTACCGATAACAAAGCTAAACGTTTGGATTTGATCTGTTGTATGTATTTATTTATTTTTATTTTATTTGTTAATTTATTAAATCTGTTGAGCTTTAAAAGCTTTTTATTTTGATGTATGTTTTATGGATGGGTCAAAATGACAGGTTAAGAATATGATGGAAGAGATGGCAGTTCTTCAAAATGGTGAACGTAACACAAAATAAGATTCTGAGATTTAATAAGTTGGAACAGACAGAATGGATTTAATAACAATGTGCCCTTCTATGCACTCTCCCATAACCGTATCTACCTCTTATTAATAGTAATGTATACAAAAACTTCATGTCAAATGTTTACTGTTGCGTTTTATATTTTTGGCTGGTTTCATATTTTAATTTTTTAGATTAAATTTTCATGCTGCTATATATTTCATATTACTGTTTTAATGTTTCTGTGTTAGCTGCTGCTGTACATTTCTATCAATTTGATTTCACGTACTTTTATTTTAATTCCGTACTGCTGTGTATATTTTATATACCTATATCTTTTAAAAGGATTCAAGGCTGTCGCAAAAAAAAAGCAGTATGGATAAATATCCTCACTGTTGGATGATTAACAGCCTTGATTTCGGGGGGTTGGAAGATCTCTAAAATATCTAAAATCACAACACTATTTTGCGAAGCTTTCTTAATTCTCAGACTCAGTATTGATTTTTCAATCAGTAGGTCACAGTTTAAGATTGGTGTGGATGGTGGTTCGTCACGTATTGTTTAAACCACTGACCACTAGATGGTAGTGTTATAATCCATGTTCAGCTATTCATCTCTTCCACTCCAACATAAACCAGTACAGTGAGGCCCAATCTCACTTCACCTCTCGCCCCTAACACTTAGCCCTACCCCTCCGTTCGCGCGTTCATATCTAGGGGTAGAGTTTTCCCGATTGTTGTTGAGATGGAGGGGTAGGGTGAAGTGTTAGGGCTACATGGCCCTACACATGCAGATTTTTCAGAGGCTCGCTCCAAACGGAGTGTTATGCGAACATTCTAAAAGAATGCCCTGTGAATCATCAGCAAGACGGCTGCACCAGCAACCAGGGAGACCCATAAACGTATCTCCTCTGTTATGAAGCCGCTGTACTGGAAGATAACCAGTGTAAAAGCGTTTTATGGTCATTTTCTTCATAACATGTGTAAAAATGGCCAGTAATACGCTGACGTCTTGGCGCTACCTAGCGAAATTTCCCTGTTCCACCTTAAAATGGTGCAGCAAGCTCAGGTCCCAGAACGGAACTGCTGCCCATGAGGCTGGCGATCAAAAAGCAAAGTTCAACTTCAAGTCACGAATTCTTGGTGGTGATAAATAATGAAGGCATATGAGGCCCTAAATGTATTTAAGCGATGAGGAGTGTGGTGGGTTGTTTGGGGTTTTGTTTGTTTGTTTTTTTCCTCCACATATTTTTCTATAAATATCAGATTAATCTCAGTTGCCCATCCCTACAAGTTGTTTATTATTATTATTATTATGTTTTTAGTTTTCTTAAATTTAGTTTGGTTTATGTTTACTACATCTGTGCCATCTAAACTTGATATCCGTTGAATTTCTGGGTGATAATATAAATCTCTCTGAAAAGTTTGAGTTTCATTCCTATTAAAGTTCCCAATTCGGCCTCTCGTTTTGCCACTCTAACCTGTCAGCCTGTGCATTCCCTGTTAGCCTGATAACAACCTGTTCCTCGGCATAACTGAATGAAAAAGGAAAACAGATGAATTGGAAAAGGTTGTTTTTGGCCAACAGAGAGTCTTGGCCTAGTTCCCTATGTGCACAAGCCTCCAAATTGCACCCAAGCTTGCATACTCTAGTCAAATCTCCCCCCTCGTTTCCTCTGCGCACTGCTTTCACCTCCTGCTCTGAACTCGTCTTGCTTTCAGATGATTCCTGCAGTATCAAATGCATCCCGATTTGATTGAGTGCACTAGCAGGCCACTCGGTTGCCTCAGGCTTTCCGTCCTCGGCCCATCGAACTCTGTAAGAGTTTTTGTTCAGTTAAACTGAGAACTTATGGCTGTGAAAGATAAGGCTGGAATTTTGTGGCTCTTGTTCCAGACTAGACGGTTTGTGCTACTGTGGCAGGGATGATAAGCTTTCGAGGCAACCTATGGCACTGTGTTCTTGTAACTGACCCACCCAAAAAAGCCTTTACTGTGCCTATTGTTGAGGCTGGACAAGCTGTGCAGAGCGCTGGTAAAAATCCCCTTTCAACCTACAATCTGTAGTACAGACTCAGTATATACCACAGTACCTACATTTAGAGCTTAGAGTTATACACTCAACCTAATGAGAAACTGTAGAACAGACTCAGTATATACCACAGTACCTACATTTAGTGCTTAGAGTTATACACTCAACCTAATGAGAAACTGTAGAACAGACTCAGTATATACCACAGTACCTACATTTAGAGCTTAGAGTTAGAGCTAATAGAGTTATATACCACAGTACCTACATTTAGAGCTTAGAGTTATACACTCAACCTAATGAGAAACTGTAGAGCAGACCCAGTATATACCACAGTACCTACATTTAGAGCTTACTTATACACTCACCCTAATGAGAAACTGTAGAACAGACTTAGTATATACCACAGTACCTACATTTAGAGCTTAGAGTTATACACTCAACCTAATGAGAAACTGTAGAACAGACTCAGTATATACCACAGTACCTACATTTAGAGCTTAGAGTTATACAATCAACCTAATGAGAAACTGTAGAGCAGACTCAGTATATACCACAGTACCTACATTTAGAGCTTAGGGTTATACACTCAACCTAATGAGAAACTGTAGAACAGACTCAGTATATACCACAGTACCTACATTTAGAGCTTAGAGTTATACACTCAACCTAATGAGAAACTGTAGAACAGACTCAGTATATACCATAGTACCTACATTTAGAGCTTAGAGTTATACACTCAACCTAATGAGAAACCTTTTTTTTGGGCTAATTTTTAGTTCTTTTTTTTTTCTTTACTAATGTAAGTTTTATTTCATAGTTAAGTTGTTATTTTTATTTCTTAAAGTTTTTATTTTGGTTTGTTTTGTGTTGTATTATTTTGTTTGTTTTTTGCTCCTGTGTTTTATGAATTTATTACTTAAATTTTTTGGTATTAAGTGTATATTCACTCTCTTAATGCCTGTGCTTGTTATGTGTAATACACTAATGTTGTAAATGAGCGTCACCAGAGTTCAAATAAAGGTTGTTTGACTGAATTATGCTCTGTTTTTGATGCAGCCTGCTCTTGATATTAACTGAATGCTCAGAAAAGCGTGTGGTGACGTGATTCATCAAGATGCCACATGGCTATACATAGCATAGGGTTAAGTTCTATTCTCGAATGGGGTTTTTGCTAAGCATTTCATCACAGCTTGTCCAACCAGAAAGAACACCTCATCAAATGATTTAACCACGTTATTCTCTGCACTTTCCCTGATTTCCCAACTAGGTCCCCACAAAGTCTAGCAAATGCACGTCTAGCGATTGAGTGAGCTCTTGCTACCCGAGCCTGCTGTGGTTTCATGCTCTCATGGTGGTTGTGTTTGTTTTACAGCCAGCCTCTTCGATGGAGCCGATTAGTAAACGGTTGAAGATCGTTGAGGAGGTAAGGGATGTACTCCGTTAGCTTTCTGGGTGCTAATCTTGTTAATCATTGTGACTGTAAGGTCCTGTGTTTGCCTCTGTAGGAGACCGGCTCCACATCTATTCAGGCGGCAGACAGCACGGCAGTCAACGGCAGCATCACACCGACAGATAAAAGGTACCGCCTGAAGAGTGTTGGATTGTGTCAGAAGGCCAGAGAACTCTTTTATATACACGTTAGGAATTGTACACAGTATGGTGTGTTGTGCTGATGTGAGTGGATCAGACACAGCAGTGCTGCTGGAGTGTTTAAACACTGTGTCCACTCACTGTCCACTCTATTAGACACTCCTACCTTGCTGATCCACCTTGTAGATGTCCAGTTAGAGACGATAGCTCATCTGCTGCTGCACAGTGCAGTGTTGGTCATCCTCTAGGCCTTCATCATTGATCACAGGACGCCGTCAGCTAGATAATTTTGGTTGGTGGACGATTCAGTTCAGCAGTGACCTTGAGGATGTCCAGCAGCACTGCTGTGTCTGATCCACTCACACCAGCGCAACACATTAACACACCACCATGTCATTGTAGTGCTACGAATGATCCACCACCCACATAATACCTGCTCTGTGGTGGTCTTGTGATGGTCCTGACCATTGAAGAGCAGGGTAATACAGTATACAGAGAAACTGTAGTTCTACTACTGAGTGCTCCTATATGGTCAGTGGAGCTGATGAAGTGGTTAAGGAGTGTAGGGACAAGGTGTGTATCTCATGTGCGCACACACATACAATATGGACCACATGTGAAAGTGGTATGAGTGAACTTCTGCAGTATGCAAAAACGAAACCCCCTTTTTTTTTTTTCTTCTTCTTCTTCTTTGAGAAGCATTTTTAGCTTGTTTGTTAAGCTTGTTGGTGTTCTGTGTTATGTACAGGATAGGGTTCCTCGGGCTTGGGCTAATGGGTAGTGGTATAGTCTCTAACCTGCTGAAGATGGGGCACGTAGTTACAGTGTGGAATCGCACAGCAGAAAAGGTAAGTTGTTATAGGTGGACGTCTCTCACCTCGCTTTGATTCCATTGTGATTATTTAGGTGGTTCATAATTTCATTGATTTCATCGTGCATGTAAACATGATTTGATATTAAAGTGATTCAGGATAACCAGTAAAAAGGCATACTTGAAGTTTTTACACGTATGCTGAATTCAGTTTTGGTCAACTATTCTGCAAAGCTCATGCATGTTTACAGTTATGAATTATTGTTTTTGTTTATTATTGTTACTTTTTTTATTTTTTTTATGTTTTGGTTATTAGCTCGAACTTCAGTCTGGGCTAAATGTACACATTAAAGCTCTTTGTTGAAAGTATTGCCTATTTCATTAAATTGCATCAGATAAGTGCTGCTTGAACTGGCTCTTGGTAACTTATAAAAATCTAAATAATTAATTTGGGCAATATTAACTGCTAGTCACTGGTAGTTAGTTAGTTATGTGGATTGTTCAATTTTTTTTTATTTAAAGTTCCAAATATTGTACTTTTAACTGAAGGTAATATTCTCATAATATAGTTTGTTATGAATAAACTGATTTATTAGGAAGGAATGCACAACAATCATGTTCCCTAGCAGTCTCAGACATTTGGGCCCTTCTGTACAGCGCATCAATAGTATTAAAATTGATTGTATATTCCACATTCAGTGCAGCTAAATCTCCACCTTCAGATCACTACAGTACATTGTGGTGTTGAGGTTTATACTGTAGCCGCACCTAGTTCATATGGATCAGCTGTTCTGCTATGCGCTGTGTTCTCTTAGTGACCTCGTATCTCTTTGCAGTGTGACCTGTTCATTCAGGAAGGTGCCCGATTAGGGCGAACGCCAGCAGAGGTCGTGTCCATGTGTGACATCACGTTCTCCTGTGTATCGGATCCAAAAGCTGCCAGAGATGTAGGTAGAACCTGTCAGGAGAACTCTTCCATGATGTTCTTTCATTTGTTATTTAACAGTGATAAACCTTTTCTCAGTGTCTAGAATTAGAACTGTGCCTGTGTCTGTCTGTGCATTAGAAAGAAACGTTCTGATTTGATATCAGTATTGATCATCTTTCTAATGAGCGAATATATAATTTTAAGTTTATTAATAATGATAGCTATTATGTAATTATAGTATCAATTACCAAACTGTTTATGTATGTGTCTTTTGTGTTCCAGTTGGTTCTGGGTCCCAGCGGTGTGTTGCAGGGAATCAGACCGGGGAAGTGTTATGTAGAAATGTCTACAGTTGATCCAGAAACCATAACAGAACTCTCACAGGTCAGTCCTGGAACTACAGGTGAAGAACTAAAGCGTAATCGCTGTATGACAGCCGTTGTGGCTATAGCAGTATTTATTCAGAACTTAAATCGGTTCTCTGATGTTCTACGTAGAAGGGATGTGACTGTGGCCATTCAGATGTGGTTCTACACCCCCATTTCCACAACATAACTTCTGGTTCTAGAATGAAACGAGCTGCTGTTTTCCCTTTTTCGCTGAATCCAAGAATAATTAGATGAGCCCTGCTCAAATTGGCTGGTTTACAGTTAGATGCCGTCACTGGTGATCACACAGAAGCAACGTGTGGAAATGGACTACATAAAATGAGCCTCTGTGTAAATAAACTCCACCCCACATACTGTTTAGGTATCTATGCTAGTTACTTGGAGCTAATGCTAGTAGCTAACGTTACCTGTACTTGCTATGACGGTCTATGATCTCCCTCCACACCACCATTCAGTCACCCTCAAACCATGCTGCTACTACTACTGCTGCTGCTGCATCATCCCCTCATATTACCATGGAATGTTAATAAACCCCAGTCGGATATAATAGAACAGTGATAGTGGTGAACAATTGAGACAGAGCTAAGTGTGTGGCTGTGTATTAGCATAGTGCAGCTAAAGCATTTGGGAAATGCTTGGTGCTTTGATAAACAAGAGCGTGTGCGGTCACACTGTTCTAAATCTTTTTTGAGCTTTTTAGTTTTGAGCTTTGTTACATCAGCATTGGCAGCTGTAATTTTATATTCCATGTTTTAGGTGTTTTTTTAATTTAAGTGACCTCTAAAGGGAATTTTCTAATCTCATTTATTAACTACTGTTTATTTTATTAGTCAGCCTTGGTAGGAGCAGTGGTGATGGTTGTTGGTCCCAGACCTTGGATTGACTCTGTTTTGCTGTCTTTCAAGGTCATCACATCCAGAGGCGGCCGGTTCCTAGAAGCACCGGTGTCAGGCAGCCAGCAGCTGTCCAATGACGGGATGTTGGTGATAGTTGCTGCGGGAGACCGGAGTGTTTATGAAGACTGTAGCAGCTGCTTCCAGGCTATGGGCAAAACATCCTTCTTCTTAGGTACAACTGCAGGTCATCATGCCAGTCTGACTGGGGTTAGGTGGGACTGCAGTACAGTTATGGACAAACCCACTGCAGAATAACCAATGACGTTGTTTTGGCCGGCATTGATGCAAAGAGGTCCTGGTTTGTAGACTGCACCCCTTCATCCACCACGTACCTGACGGCCCCATCCCTGTCTGCATGCTGCTGAAGTAAACCAAAAGTATTCCCCCCCCGCCCCATTCAAATAATAGAATTCCGGTGTTGCAATCACTTCCATGGCCACAAGTGTATAAAACCAAGCACCTAGATGCGCAGACTGCTTCTACACGTGAGTGAGAGAATGGATTGCTCTCGGGAGGTTAGTGAGAGAAGTCCAGTCGTGAAATTTCCTCCCTACTAAATATTCCACGATCACTTGTCAGTCTGATGGATGAGTCTGGGTTCGCCAGTTGCCAGGAGAACAGTACTTGTCTGACTGCATTGTCCCGAGTGTAAAGTTTGGTGGAGGGGGCATTATGGTGTGGTGTTGTAGTTCAGGAGTTGGGCTCTGCCCTTTTGTTACAGCGACAGGAACTCTTAATGCTTCAGCAGACCAAGAGCTTCTTGGACTGTTTCATTCTCCTAACTTTGTGGAAACAGACTGGGGAACGGCCCCTTCCTGTTCCAACATGACTGGCACAAAGCAATCTACGAAAAGACATGGATGAGCAAGTTTAGTTTAGAGGAACCTGGCTGGCCTGCAACCCGATAGAACACCTTTAGGATGAATTGGAGCGGTTTGGGTAAAGTTATGATTGATTGGTAGTGACAACATAGACTAAAGTCCAAGATCAGTTCAGCAGAACCGTCTCAGTCTGAGATGAGGTTGTAACGTACTTGATTTGCTTTTGGTTGTGCTTTTCAGGAGAAGCCGGCAACGCTGCAAGGATGATGCTGATCCTCAACATGGTCCAAGGCAGCTTCATGGCCACCATCGCTGAGGGACTGACTCTGGCTCAAGCCACAGGCCAATCACAACAGACCTTCCTGGATATTCTTTGTCAGGGGCAGATGGCGAGCACATTCGTGGACCAGAAATGTCAAAGTAGGTGAAGCTTCCCCTAAAGCTTAATCTCAGCCTGTGAGCACCTGCACGTTAGAGCTGATTTGATTGATTGTGTTTTTGTTTGGTTTGGTTTTTCTTAGATATCCTGCAGGGCAACTTCAAACCAGATTACTACCTAAAACACATTCAGAAAGATTTAAGATTAGCCATTTCAATGGGAGACTCTGCTAATCACCCTACGCCGATGGCAGCAGCTGCCAACGAGGTAAGCAGGCCTAATCTTTCGGCTAACGTGCCAGATCAGCAGACTAGAGGTGTCCCCTGTTGGTGTTAGATGAGTCTGCTCATACAGTGGGGTCCAAAAGTCTGAGAGCACCCCCGAAAATGCTTCCATTTTGGATTCCTTTCTAACGCAATTATATTTATTACACATTTTACTATCAGCATTGGAATGTGAGTGAAAAATAGAATCTTTATGAAATTTGCAAATGAATTTTGGAATTTTTTCGTAGTTGGCGGAGTGTCTGCTTGTGGTTTTAAAAGTGTGTGTGTGTGTGTGTGTGTGTGTGCTTTTAGGTTGGTGTAAAAATCTCTGATCAAGTCCATCTGAGCTTTAAAAAAAAAAACCCTCAACATTAACATCTTAAATTGGAGCTAAAAATAGTTATTTAAAAGATTTTAATAGTTGGTTTATTTTAATTCTAATATTTTATTTTTTAATCTATTCTAATCAAGTTTTTTTTCCCAAGCTTTCTCATTATTTCTAGAATTAATATTTTCAGTATGTTTTTTAGACTTTTAGATCCTGCTGTGCTCATTTTTACACATTTAAGCCTGCCAGAAGAGCCAGAAAAGGGCATTCCCAGAAGTAGGCAGACGGACATTCTTTCTTTGTGGTTCACAGAATCAGTCACCTGTATGGATGTCCCAGTATTAGTAGAATATTGAATGTTTTGCAGTATCCGTTTTGGCTTTATGGTTCCGGCATTCTGATCTGTGGGACTTTGTTTCTTTTCCAGGTCTACAAGAGGGCAAAGGCTTTGGACCAGTCAGACAACGACATGTCGGCAGTCTACAGAGCTTACATTCACTAATCCCTGAACATGTGCTCGAAATTCTGGACCACAGACCTTCTTCATTCTCCTTTTCTTTCAGATTCTGTTTCTCTCTGCTGATGAATTTCTGTTTAGCACCAGTAATGACCCCTCTCTCTCTCCCTTTCCCACATGTGATGGGAACACTTTAGCAGCCTCCTCTGAGCATTGCACTGACTGTTGTGTTAGTTTTTGTGTTGGGCTACGTGTGTTCCTCCACGGGAGGTGGTTTTAGGATTAAGGGCAGCATGTTTCGGGGCCGTTTGAAGGCGTTCCGGTTTTATCGCTCACACCCTCTGCGCTGCCGATTATTTAACTCCCTCCGTCGTCCAGAATTCAATAAAGAAGAAAACTGCCTCGAGTGGGAAGGCTGAAGGAGCATGAAGAAAGAGCCACTGCATTGCCTTAATATTCCAACCCAGATAGACGTATTTATTTATTTTAACCTCTGAAGGTCGTCAGACTACAAGGCCGATCACATTATTTGTCGTTGTTTATGTTGAGGTCAGATCTCCTGGTAAAGAATCTGTTCTGATGCCTTATAAAGAATGCAGTAATGTGATGATGATGATTATTATTATTATTAATATTAATTATTATTATTGTTATTTTTAAATTGGGCATATATTAATCGTATGTCTGATTCTGACTTGGTTTCTCAGTCTAATGAAATGCTTTTCCAGTCGTGTGGGCGCGTGCGTGTGTGTGCGTGTGTGCGTGTGTGCGTGTGTGCGTGTGTGCGTGTGTGCGTGTGTGCGTGTGTGCGTGTGTGTGTGTGTGTGTTTGTGACATAACTGGTCATCCGGAGCGATGTCTGCGGGTGTCAGTCACTGCTTCATGTTCAGAGGGGCGTCGGCTAAACTGTGGACGGATATGAAGAAATCTTGGGAAGTGTAGCTTCTGAGTTTGAGTTTGTTTTAGGCGTCTTGTTTTTGTTTGTTTGTTTGTTTGTTTGTTATGGACCTCCACACAAAGATAGCAGCATGTCATGGTTTTAAGGCTGTCATGAATTGGTGGGTTTTTGATGTTGTCTGAGACACTGGTCAGCGTTTTGCCATCTGGAAACTTGATTTTAGCGAGCTTTGCGATGGCCGCGGAGTACGAGCATGCCCGTTTTCTCTCACTTCAAAGAAGATTTTTCAAGGTTTTATCCACAGAATGATGATTTTTAAAGTACACGTTGTATGCGGCGTCCTGACGTCCGGACTGTGGAGGGCAGTGTTTGTTTTTAACCCGACTCGATTACAGGGTTACTGGTTTCTAGAGCTGGAATGTCAAGAAGACATTAAAGAGTGGTTTTTTTTTTGTGATGGTTTGGAGACTGTAGTGAGCTGTAAATAGCCCCGTCAGTGTGGGTGGGTTACTCAAGGAATACAAAACCCTAACATGCTTTCAGTTTGACTCTACTGAGATTTATTAATCATCTGGTGTCTTAATATTCTAGGCTGTTCTTTTCGTTTTGTGTTAGCTAATGGATTTATTTACTGTAAATGGTTTATTGATTCACGTGGCTTGTTCAGTCCTTCTAATGATGTAAAGATGCCGAGCTGATTCCCGTCGGCGGAAGGAAGGTGGCGGATAATTGGAAATATTTATGATTTCTTGTAAATGTGAAAATGTTAAGCTTTTTTTGTGCTGTCAACTGAATCCTTCCCCGAATAAACCAACCCAATGTCCAGTTTTAGCACTTCTGCTTGTTCCCTTGCATAACCTCGTTATTTCAAGTGGCCTTCGCTCGTATGCGTGTCCGCTTGTGTGCCCACTTGTGTGCCCGCGTACGTGCGGTATATACGGTTATATTAGACCAGGTATTATGTGGGTGGTGGATCATTCTCAGCACTGCAGTGACACTGATGTGGCGGTGGTGTGTTGGTGTGTGTTGTGCTGGTGTGAGTGGAACAGACGCAGCAGTGCTGCTGGGTACCTCAGTGTGTCTACTGGACTGAGAATCGCCCACCAACCGAACCTACAGACGCATGGGGCAGCATCCTGTCACCACTGATGAAGCAGTAGAGGATGATCAACACTGCACTGTGCAGCAGCAGATGAGCCATCGTCTCTGACTGTACATCTACAGTCAGGTATATACAGGTGGAGCAGGAAGGTAGGAGTGCCTACTAGAGTGGACAGTGAGTGGACACAGTGTTTAAACACTCCAGCAGCACTGCTGGTGGTTGAAGCTGCTCATCCAGCATCAACCTCTGATTTCTCCAATGCTCTCTGAATGAATGGTGGGCAGTGATTCCCACAGTCATGATCTGGAGTTTTGTAGAAAGCTCCAAGAGGAGTGGAAGCAGTTATGGTTGTAAAAGGGGGTCTCAACCCCGTATTAATGCCTACTGATTTACAACGGGATGTGTCATATGTCCCAATACTTTTGTCCGTGTAATGTATTTCCGTAACATTCCAAGTACATCCGTGTCAAACTACAGATGGAGGTAGCCGAGATATCCAAGATGTTGGCAGCGAGTCAGGCAGAGAGAGACGTGCTGGTGAGATGGGATCTGTGAGAAATCCACTCTCTTCCTGGATTACAGACAGGAATATCTGGATTGCCTGCAGGAATGACCCTGCGCTGTTACAAACCCCGCATACGTCCGGGCCCTCAGGAGTTTTTCAATCTCCCATTCTGCCTTAAAAGGTGCCTGAAGGGCGAGATTCTAACTGCTGCACCATTTAAGGTGGAATAGAAAGCTGTCCTTGGAATAAGTCTGCTCCTCTATTTAAGGTGGAACGGGAAACTGTTTTTAGAATTGAGCTGCTCTTAACTGGAAGTAGTTAAGGACATCAACCAGAAAAAAAGGGAAATATGACTCTTCCCAGCACACCTCAAATCTCTCATATACAGAATAAGAAACATAATAAAGATAATCAAGTCAAATTTGAATATGAAAACAAAAGGGTTCGTGTTTATCATAATTGGCCTTGAATGAACATAATTCACAGAATAGACACTATAATGGTAGCAGTCTCTAAGCTTTATGTCTACACTGTGGAAAAAAATATTTGGATAAATTCAGAGTTCTTTAGAAGAATGACGTTCAGTGGATCTGGAACTCTGTGCAGAATGTACATTTGGAAAGATTACAGTTACTCTTATCAGATATATCATAAAGATTCAACTTGGTGTGTTAGTGTGTGTTGTGCTGGTGTGAGTGGATCTGACACAGCAGGGCTGCTAGACCCCTCAGTGTCACTGCTGGACTGAGAATCATCCACCAACCAAAACTGTCCAGCCAACAGCGCCCCATGGGACAGCGTCCTCACCAGCGCTCTCAGATGTGCTATACAGGTTGAACTTGTAGAGAACTCTGCACAGCGATATTCCCAGAATGATGTTCATCAAGGCGGAATTTTGGAAATTAAAAATATTGAATGTAAGTCAAATGTTTTTATAATTAGTGCTCAGGTGCAGCTTTAATTACAGCGAAGTATCCCCCATAGTTTATACTATATGACCAATTAATTATAAAACCTCCATAATCAAGTAACTACACCATTCATCCAACACATGGGCTACAGCATACACAGCCTTATCTTTCCAGCGTGGAGGAAGGGATGTTTGGTA
>JAMWET010003299.1:190000-208492 GCA_024036415.1 Prochilodus magdalenae
GTAGGGAGGGTGGGGAGGGAAGTGGCAGTAGGGAGGGTGGGGAGGGAAGTGGCAGTAGGGAGGGTGGGGAGAGCAGTGGCAGTAGGGAGAGCAATGACAGTAGGGAGGACAGTGGCAGTAGGGAGGTAAGTGGCAGTCGGGAGAGCGGGGAGGGCAGTGGCTGTCGGGAGGGCGGGGAGGGCAGTGGCTGTCGGGAGGGCGGGGAGGGCAGTGGCTGTGGGGAGTGCAGTGGCTGTCGGGAGGGCGGGGAGGGCAGTGGCAGTCGGGAGGGCGGGGAGAGCAGTGGCAGTAGGCAGGGAGGGGAGGGCAGTGGCAGTAGGGAGGGAAGTGGCAGTAGGGAGGGCAATGACAGTAGGGAGGACAGTGGCAGTAGGGAGGGAAGTGGCAGTAGGGAGGGTAGGGAGGGAAGTGGCAGTAGGGAGGGTAGGGAGGGAAGTGGCAGTAGGGAGGGTAGGGAGGGAAGTGGCAGTAGGGAGGGTGGGGAGGGAAGTGGCAGTAGGGAGGGTGGGGAGAGCAGTGGCAGTAGGGAGGAGGGTGGGGAGTGCAGTGGCAGTAGGGAGGGTGGGGAGAGCAGTGGCAGTAGGGAGAGCAATGACAGCAGTGGGGAGGACAGTGGCCAGTAGGAGGGGAAGAGGGCAGTGGC
This sequence comes from Prochilodus magdalenae, assembly GCA_024036415.1. Lineage (NCBI taxonomy): Eukaryota > Metazoa > Chordata > Actinopteri > Characiformes > Prochilodontidae > Prochilodus > Prochilodus magdalenae. Next base: position 190,644 of record JAMWET010003299.1, read on the forward strand.
AGTAGTGCGGGTTGGGAGGGAAGTGGCAGTAGGGAGGGTAGGGAGGGAAGTGGCAGTAGGGAGGGTAGGGAGGGAAGTGGCAGTAGGGAGGGTGGGGAGGGAAGTGGCAGTGGGGAGGGAAGTGGCAGTAGGGAGGGTGGGGAGAGCAGTGGCAGTAGGGAGGGTGGGGAGAGCAGTGGCAGTAGGCAGGGAGGGGAGGGCAGTGGCAGTAGGGAGGGAAGTGGCAGTAGGGAGGGCAATGACAGAAGGGAGGGTAGGGAGGACAGTGGCAGTAGGGAGGGAAGTGGCAGTAGGGAGGGTGGGGAGGGAAGTGGCAGTAGGGAGGGTGGGGAGGGAAAGTGTGCAGTAGGGCAGGTGTGGGAGAGCAGAGTGGCAGTAGGGAGGGCAATCGACAGTAGGGAGGACAGTGGTCAGTAGGTAGGGAAGTCAGAGCAGTAGGGAGGGTGGGGAGGGAAGTGGCAGTAGGGAGGGTAGGGAGGGAAGTGGCAGTAGGGAGGGAAGTGGCAGTAGGGAGGGTTTAACTGTAACTTTAGGGAAGTGGCAGTAGGGAGGGTGGGACCGAGGGCTAAAAGTAGGGAGGGTTCTAGGGAGGGAAGTGGCATAGTAGGGAGGGTAGTGCATCTTATAAGAGAGCAGGTGAATCATACAGAGTCAGAAACCACATCAGTAGGTCTAGGGTGGGGAGGGGATACACCAGTAGGAGGGTTTGGTGTGCAGGTGTAGTAGGGAGAGCATTGAGTGTAGGGAGTTTGGTGTGAGGTGGAAAACAGGTATGAGCAGTCGGGTTTGGTGTGAGGAGTAAACAGAGGGATTGAGAGACGGGTTTGGGGTGAGGTGCAGAGTGGCAGAGGGATTGCGGGAGGGAGTGGCTGTGTGGAGTGTAGTGACAGAGTGATGAGAGTAGAGGGGAGGGCAGTGAGCAGTCGACAGAGGCGCGGGGAGAGTAGAGGCATTGGTGGGAGGTGTAGACAGAGGGGCGAGGGTATAAGGGTTTGGTTAACTGTGTTGTATTGATGCATCTCTGACATCTGCAGGACATCAACATCAAAGTCGCTAAGAGCAGTCAGGTCATGCATTTCACATTCCGGGATGACAAACAGTGGAAATTACAGCAGGTGGGCTTTCACTCCTCCTTTGACTGTGTGTTGGGAATGCTAATTACACTTAACGGACTGCTGCATTACATGGACACTGTTATGGCTGTCCCTATCAGATGAACGCTGTGTGCTGAAATCTGTCCTGCTTGTTTCAGATCCAGGACGCGAGGAACCATGTGAATCAGGCCCTGCAGCTGCTCAGCAGCCGAGATGACAGTTATCACTTCAAAACTGGTGCCGAGGTCAATAAGGTCAGTCGATGCTGCGGGTCAGAGCGTTTCAAAGGTCCATCAGGGACATCCTCATTGCCTCGTCCCGGAAGGCTCTTCTCCCAGAGACCCAGCCCAAATGTCTGTTTCATGTTTAACTGTAACTTTTACTGCTGTGGCTTTTACTGTCTATAAACGAGGACTAAAGTACAGACAGCGTTCAGGCTTCCACACACTGCTGCAGGGTTTAGTGCATCTTTATAGAGAGCAGTGAATCATACAGAGTCAGAAACCACATCGTCAGGTCTAGGGTAAAGGGGATATACACCAGTATTTTGGGTTTGGTGTAAACAGAGTGATTGAGAGTAGAGGGTTTGGTGTGAGGTGTAGATAGTGATTGAGAGTAAAGGGTTTGGTGTGAGGGGTAAACAGAGTGATTGAGAGTGGGTTTGGTGTAAGGTGTAGACAGAGTTATTGAGAGCGTGTTTGGTGTGAGGTGTAGACAGTGATTGAGAGTAGAGGGTTTGGTGTGAGGGGTAATGTTGAGACCAGTGCACAAAGCAAAGTCAATAAAGACATGGATGAGCGAGTTTTGTGTGAAAGAATTTGACTGGCCTGCACAGAGTCCTGACCTCAGCCCGATAGAACACCTTTGGGATGAATTAGAGCTAATTCCATTCCATTAGCTTCCAGTATCTCCAGACACCAAAAGTGTAGAGCCTGATCAACGACATTTGGGACAGAACGATGTGTGGCCCAGCGGTGTCTTATGCGTTTGTAATATGGGGTTTTGTATGTGTTGTAGCTGATGGACGCAGTGATGCTGCAGCTGACTCGAGCACGGAATCGTTTGACCACCCCAGCCACTCTGACTCTACCTGAACTCGCCTCCAGCGGCCTGATGGTAAATCAGGGACTTCCCCACTTGCAGTAGATGTTTAGTCGGTTTAGCTGCAATCTTCTGTGCCAGTGTCATCATCATCTACTTCTCTCCTCAGAAAATGTTCACTCCTCCGATGCCCGGCGACGTGATGGTGAACTTCTACATCAACCTCAGCAAACTCTGTCTGACCGTCTATCAGTTACATGTTCTGCAGCCCAACACCACCAAGGTACACCCGCACGCCATGATAGATTTATTAATTTACCTTTAACAATTCATAGTAGATGCTGAATAATCCATAGTGGATGTTGAATAATCCATAGTGGATGCGGAATAATCCATAGTGGATGCGGAATAATCCATAGTGGATGCGGAATAATCCACAGTGGATGCGGAATAATTCACAGTGGATGCTGAATAATTCATAGTGGATGCTGAATAATTCATAGTGGGTACTGAATAATTCACAGTAGATACTAAATAATCCATAGTGGATGCTGAATAATCCATAGTGGATGCTGAATAATCCATAGTGGATGCTAAATAATCCATAGTGGATGCTAAATAATCCATAGTGGATGCTGAATAATCCATAGTGGATGCTGAATAATCCATAGTGGATGCTGAATAATCCATAGTGGATGCTGAATAATCCATAGTAGATACTGAATAATCCATAGTGGATGCTGAATAATTCATAGTGGATGCTGAATAATTCATAGTGGGTACTGAATAATTCACAGTAGATACTGAATAATCCATAGTGGATGCTGAATAATCCATAGTGGATGCTGAATAATCCATAGTGGATGCTGAATAATTCATAGTGGATGCTGAATAATTCATAGTTATCTGATGTTTTCTCTTCTGTAGAATTTCAAACCAGCCGGAAGTTCAGTGCTGCACAATCCTGGAGCGATGTTGTAAGTGGTGTCCTCTTACATTCTGTTGACTGAGCAAGGTTTGTGAAACACTACAGAAAAGGAGCTGATTTAATTTCTCCTATTCCTGCAGTGAGATCAACAACACCAAGTTTGAGGTCAGTCATGTGCACAAGGTGGAGTGTGTGGTGCCGTGGCTGAACGACACGCTGGTGTTTTTCACCATCTCTCTGCAGCTCTGCCAGCAGCTCAAAGATAAGGTGGGTGTGTTCCGCCTAGACACGCACCAATGCCAGCCGGTTTAGACCTAATGGAGAGACACCACCAGTTAATCCACCTTAAAGTATTTCAGAGAGCATAGTCCTGACTAACTAGAGGAGCATGTCTTACCCTGAGAGCTTTGAGCCTGTAGCTCCTAGTAACTGGGTGAAGACCCGGAATAGTTATATACCTTGGTTGTATGCGCTCACCAGACAAAAAGTGACCCTGCGTGTTCAAGGTGGTGGTACCGTCAAGGTTCCTTGAGATGGCGCTGCATGAGGATGATGGGGCTATAAATACCTGTGGGGTGTCAGTGACGGGATCCATAGATTGGGAAGAGGTGCTACAGTGCAGGGAATGTCTCGTTCCATGTGTGGGAAATGGCTCCAGAGCAGATGTTAATGATTGGCTAAAAGGAGTGACTGCATGTGGGCGTGGCCAAAGACCATAATGTGAAGGAAGTAGCTGAATCTGCAGGTGTATGGAAACGTACAGTCATACGGGTCTACCAGCAGTGGCTAAAATCCCAGTCTACAGGGAATTCTCCTCAGAACTGTGCCAGGGAAGGCCTCCACCAAATCTGGCCCAACTGACCAATTCTTTGATGTGAGAGGGTCTGAACACTGATGTGGCTACATCCAGAAACTTGTCCAGTACATGCCCAATCTAGTCACAGCTGTTATTGATGCTGGTGGAGGTGTTACACACTGTAAGATCTGTTTTAGTCACTGGAGACTCATTTTTTTGGTTTGGTGAGCTTGTTCCTGTTGTAGCGTTGTCATAATTGTTGTTGTTGTTGTTGTTGTTGTTGTTGTTAGTGGTTTTTGAAGAATAAAGTTTGTTAATTAGTTTGTTTCTGTTCCTTCACTTTCAGATTTCTGTCTTCTCCAGCTTTTGGAACTACAGGCCATTCTAAAGCAACCACATACCTTCTTCACTTCTTCACGTAGATGTATGTAAATGAACATGTCTACACTTAATCACTACACGCTGAGGAACACGGTGCAGCTATGAGTATGTATTACATGCAGCTTACTCTGGGACCAGCCACTCATCTTTTCAGTGCACTGCATATACCATTTACTTTTATTTTGACAGCATCAGGGTGTAGAGAGAGGGTAGGGGTGTAGAGGGGACATGGGCATATAGCGAGGGTAGGGGTGTGTAGAGAGGGTGGGAGAAGAGAGGTAGAGGCATAAAGATGACAGTGGGGTAGAGAGGGGGTGGGGCAGAGAGGGAGTCGGGGCATAGAGAGACTGGCAGAGAGGGAGTCGGGACGTAGAGAGGGTAGGGGTGCAGAGAAACAGTTAAGGCATAGAGGAGTAGAGAGGGTAGGGGAATAGAGAGGGCAAGGCAGGACATTGGGGCATAGAGAGGGCAGGGGATAGAGAGAGGGTAGGGATGTAGAGAGAGGGTAGGGGCATAGAGAGGCCATCATCTTAGAGGCACAAGCGATTATGAGTACCTGGTATGGAGTAGTTTTGCCAGGTTTACCTACATGACGTCCCTCAGGTCACATTTCTCACATTCCATTCATTCCTTCATTTGGAACTGTGAAATATCTTAAAGGGGAACTCCATAGTTTTTCAACATTTCCGCATAATTAGGATGTAAGCAAAGTAATTCCAGCACTCTGTTCTAGAGAGAGTGAGTCAGAACTGTGTACACTGGTGGTGAAGGTAACCAGACGTCCCCCTCTAAAAGCTCCCTCACAGAAAGTTGCTACATGAGCTGGTTATGAATACGCTGCCTGATGTCTGAGGCAAACTCCATTCATGTTGGAGGGATACATGCTGCAGGGCGCTGTGAGGTAAAATAGTCCCCCAAAGAAAACTTCTTAATTCCAGGTTTTCCAGTATTTTCCCATCCTCAACATTCCATAGAAACTCGTGTAGGTTCACTGGTGGTTTAGTCTCACCACCACTGTGAAGAACAACTGAACCATCTCACACCAAACACAGTCTGGACCGCTCTTGTACACCTCACACACTGAACTGTGTGGAAATAAATGTGAAGTTCTCTCTTAACTGAACAAATCTGGTTAGCAGTGTGTCCCGACACTAGTGTATAGGGTTACATCTCAGTTATATGCTTTAATATTTAAGTATGGTAATTATTATTTGTGAGAATGGAAAGCTATAAATGTTGTTTGTTTGCATATTACATGTGGATGATGATGATGATGATGATGATGAAGATGGGTGGTAAGGATAAGAAGGACTTTACAAAGGAACACTAGGCCTTTGTTGTTTTGCATCATTTCAAAAATGGATATTAATTTAGGGATGTTGAACATTCCACTTTCCATGAAACAGCATTCCATGAACATAGACGGAGCTTACTCCTCCCAGACCGTATGTTAATTAGTTTGTCATCCTCATGTTTGTTAATTTATTCTAATGCTTTATTTATTGTAATATTAAATGCACTTGCTTTTGGCCCGAGTGAGCCGCTGTGTTTGTTAATTTGCCTGTTAATTACGAAATAGAACAAATATGTAAATGAATGTTAAGGCTGTTTGTTGGTCTGCTGTGTGTGTGTTTCATTGCAGTCGTATAATAATTGTGCAATAAATTTATTGAATGCAAGCATGTTCATGTACATTAACTGTTTCAATATTCATAAATAAACTAATACCTGGGACAAAAAACCCAAATGATTCAGTGTTACACGTATTTAACAATTTATTAACAAATAAATCAGTAAATCAGTTCTTAAGATTTGATTGGTGATTCTATAACAAAAATATACATGTATAAACTAATAAATTAACATACATTTTATTTTAAATGTCAAATGTAAACTGTTTTAAAATATATCCAGTTTTTTTATAACAACAAGATGTTATTAAATGAAAAATCATTATTTGTGTATAATAAATAATATATATATATATATATATATATATATATATATATATATATATATATATATATATATATATATATATATATATATATTCATACAAATCCCAGCCTTCACACACACACATACATATATATTTTTATATATATATGTTTGTGTGTGTGTGTGTATATATATATATATATATATATATATATATATATATATATATATATATATATATATATATATATATATATATATATATATATATACACACACACACATTTCACATATTTTTAAACGTCTGCGGTAAGAAATTTGATTACTAAGTTTGACAGGTGTGCCATTCTGGACATTAACTTTGTAGAGCTACGTTTTGGATCTTACGGTCATTACAACTTGTTTATTTTACTATAATTTTATTGTAGATATTAAATGTATTAAAACTTCATTCTTGATGTTATTGTCATTAGAACTTAATATTATTAGAACCTTATCTTGGATTTGAATTTTATTACATCCGTTTACATTTATTTACTCCATCCACAATGTTAATTTTAACTTAATTAATTTTAAATTAAAACTTGTAATTTTATTAGAACTTTATTCTGGATGGTAATTTTAGTAGAACCTTCTTTAGGCATATTACTAAAATGTCCTGCTGGACATATTTTCATTAGTACTACTAATCAAATTTTATATTATAATTTTGTTATGTACTTTTTAAATGTTTTAGTTTCTATGTTGTTGTGAACAGGGTACATGGGCTATTATATATTCAAACAGTAGAATAGTTTCAGTTATAGTATAAATGTATAAATGTACATGCACTGAAACCTCGAGCAAGCAGGATCTGCTAGTGGGACTTTCATATTTGAACTTTTGGATGCTTTGACTCGTGACTGGTGAATGCTGGGATTTGTAGTTTTCAGATTTAGTCTGCTTACAGCTTTATCCTTAAACCAACTGGTTAAGTGGCTGTGGTTTAGCCATACAGAGTCTCTGAGCTTTTAATATTTTATTACATCATAAATAATTCTCTGAGAGATCTTTGACATTTGTTTACATACATGTTAGAATCATTTACGTAAAAGATTTTTTTAAAAATTAAATCAACAGTGCTAAACTATTCTGTAAATATTTACCCTTCATGTCCAACAGTGCAGAGATCAGATCACTGAACTGTAGACAGGTGACGAGGAAGACCTGGGTCACCTGTTTACACCCAGCCGTCTTCTGCGTCTTTCATAGACCACTTCTAAACATTAAGCGTCATTAAATGGCACAATTTTGAGAGTAAAAAAAAAAAAATGAAAGCGCTATAGTGACGATAGTTGATTTGAGCCGAACTCAGATCCTGATTCTGGTTTTCATGGTTCCATTCCCATGTTGTCGATGCCCACCTTACGCCTTCTGGGCTGTACAGGGAGAAAAAAACATCCAGATTAGATACAGTGTATACCATACACCCCACACACGTTAGATCTGCTCACAGTGGTGGTGAAGGTAACCAGACGTCCCCCTCTAAAAGCTCCCTCACAGAAAGTTACTACATGAGGTGGTTATGAATACGCTGCCTGATGTCTGAGACGCTGTTTATGATAGTTTGGAGAAGATTCCAGCCTTAAACTCCATTCATGGTGGAGGGATACATGCTGCAGGGCGCTGTGAGGTAAAATAGTCCCTCAAAGAAACTTCTTATTTCAAACCCTCTACTCTCAATCACTCTGTCCACAAATCACACTCGGGATTATGCAGGTGTAGGATCAAGTCTATTCAGGTGTATTCTGTTGTGTTGATGTTCTTGAATACCTTTTCATCGCAGCAGCAACAGCAGCAGCACCGGATGATAACCAGGATCAGCAGCAACAGCACCATACCTGAACAGACAGCATCAAAATATATTCAGGTGCCCCTCCTCTAATACTAACAGTATTTAAGGTGGAACAGAAAAATTAAAACAAGAAACTGAGGCACCTGTATGGGCCTGCTACATCATTTAAGGTGGAACAGGAAAACCTGAGTAAGAATCTGGCAACAACGAAGCAGACTTCAGCTTCGCTAAGAGTTTGAAAGACGTGTAAAGGTATGAGGAGGTTGCTCTGGTTCTGCTACACAGATGGAGAACCTCAACTTATTTCTGCTGTTCTAATGTTAGGTTACAGTGCTCACTGTGCAGTTGTTCACTCTAAACGTTATACTTGGCATTTGTCGGTTTGTCAAGTGTGAAGATGGAGACAAGCTATCTAGCCCAGAGTCATTCACCTTGATGTTGCATGTCAATGAATTTAGGGGGGGTTTCTGAAGGGAAGGGTGTATTTATTTTGCTGCTGAACTTAAAAAAAAATAAAAAATCAGGAATCGCTTACTGCACCTTTAACCTCCTGAGACCCCCGTGTCCTCATATGTGGACTTTACATTTCTGCTTCTCTGCACCATAATACTTTTAAAAACGTTGACCCTTTGACCTCATATGAGGACTTCCTGTACAAAGACAACTTCCTAATCACAAATAACTAGGAGAAATTAAAATTGCGCACCAAGCAATTCCGGGTCTCAGGAGGTTAATAGCACATGAACAAAAGCAGCTAGTTTAACTGTAAGGAATAAAGAGAGGTTAGTGAAAAACTATGAGCCAGAAAGTTTCCTGTTTTTGGTACATACAATGTCACAAATGTGGATCAAAAGGTGGGAAAATAAAATTCAAGAAAAACAGCTTATGGGCCCTTTAATGAGGGATGTTTTGCATGGTTCACCTGCAATCTGTTATTGATATTCACAGCCTGCAGTGGTTTTAATAAGACTTGCCTATGAAAATGAAGAATATGGCAAAGGAGGCGATGTCCCAGTCCGACTGGAAGAGCTGCTTCGACTGCAGTCGGGTCAAAACATCATTAAACTGATTCTGAAAATCCTGCTGCAGGTCCCCCTGAGCCATGGCTGCGCCTCAGATGCTGTTCAGACACAAACAAGTTAGAGAGTGGAGTGAAACGGTCATCTACTAGCTCCTACTAAGATTCTCTGTTCAGGGTTTAACACTAATCTGTTGAGTATTTTAGCTCCTGGGCTGCTAGGCTAATGCTAACAGCTCTAGTTTCAGAGATTTAGCATTTCAGCACACTTAGCATTTTAGCAAAAGTAAGAGTGTAGAAACTTTACTGCTAGATGCTGGATGGACTTCCGCATCAGGTCTATAAAGCACTCTGGAGTGGACTCTGCGTTTTTACTTCTAGTCATGACTTCCTGCTTTGTTTTTGTTTGTCATATATTGGCTAAAATCAAAATACAGACACAGATATAACTATATAAACAGTTCACGGTCATTCTCAATCCCTAGAGTCCTTCAAAACTGGCAACACAAATGTTACAGAAATTCAATCCACCCATAGAGTCAAACCATTTTATGTCAATTTTATTGATGCTAGGCAGCCTACAGCACACTCAAGCACCCTTTCCTGTACTGACGCACCATCAGTCTGCTTATCTAAAGCCAAAAATCTACAGCAGAATTTAATATCCCAACCGAACTCTAGTCCATACACTCATTTGTAGCATCTGACCTCCTGACTAAGAGCACATTTGTAAATGTTTACATCGGGAGAGGAATACTGGAATATCCGGCTAATCCCTAAAGTAAACACGGCTATGAGGTGGGAGCAACCTACAGGAACAGTTTAAGGAACAAGGAACAACTGAGTTTCAGTTGGAGTGTCTTTTTACAAGATAAAAATAAATATTAATACATAAAAACAGTTCTCAAAAATAGAAAACATGTAACAACCAGATGCTGTAGCTATATTAGAACTTAGAATTAAAGTGTAAAAATTTGGACTTCATTGTTTTTAATGGTGAAGATTTAGATTTAGCTAAAATGTCAAACACAACTTTAAAAGTAACTAGGTCTGTACAGCCACATAGCGAATTACGACTTTACTCCTAACTTACTTTATTAATATTATGTATTCATACCCGATTAAGGTGCTGGTAGATTCGCAGAAAGATTTGTCGCACTCACCTGTGCTTTCGTTTAGTCTAGGTTTTTTAACCCAGGTGTGTTAGTTACCTGCTCTCGCCACCTGTTTCGCGCAGGCAAGCGGACGGCTAGCTCTGCGTATGCGAGTGCAAGGAAAGCACTGTGGGCGCTGTTTCCCCTTTATAAAGTTCACTGCAGTTTTAAAGGGCCTATGTCCGGGTAAACGTGTGTATCCATATATAGAGGTAGAATTACACATACATACACATTTACATTAAACATCTTTAAGCCTCAAGATACACACATAACACGCACACGCACGCGCACACACTTTAGACGAACTTTAAAGGAGGAAGTAAAAAGATATGCGTCCAGTTACTCTACTGCATAGATTAATAAAGTAACAAGCTGTATGTAAGCTGTGTTAGTACACATAGTAATGTTATTTTGAAGTTACTTTGTTTTTACACGCTCTAAATTTTATCTACAATAAAGTACTTTTTTGATAAATTATTTAATGTATTTTTGGGTGAATTGACGCTCGGATGATTAAAGGCGTTCGCCGGCAGGGAGCGCTCTATCCTTTTCCTCAGTCTACCCGTGACCTCTGAACTTGTGTTGACGTGGAGCTCATAGGTGGAGCTGTTTTTTTTTTATCCACCCGTTTTCAGACGAGCCGCTCGCACCTGCATTGGGATTGGCTAGTAGTTCGCTCAACGTTCGTGGACACTTCCCTGTAACCAATCAGAGAGCAGGCGTCAGCCAATCAGAGTCTGTGAAAGGCGGGACTTTCCTGAATACGGGTTGGAAAAGAGTAACCCAAACAAAATCTACCTAGCTCCGGAATCCGAGAGCCATGGCTTCGGTCCCAGCCAACTCTCTCCGGGTCTCGGACATTAAAGACCCAAATATGCTGTTCGAGCGGTACAGCACGGATGAGATCCGCGCGGTGGAGCGATAGTATATCCGGCGGAATGAGTCGAGCCAGAACCAGAAAAAGGAGTAGGAGCTCGGCAGATGGCTGTCTGGGCGGAGCGGGTACCCGTGGACCTATCGATCCGCGCCGCGGATACTATAGGGGAGATGCGCCAGTGCTCGGAGAGTGTGGTCCGGTCCATTCATGACATGGGCCGGTACTGCCAGCAGCTCAAACAAACCAAAAACCCTCCACAAAGGTTCCACTAGTAATACTGGAAGGCCGGAATTAAGTGCTCTGCCTGTGAAGTGTACGCACTCCGAGTGATCGAATTATGCACCTTTCCACCTTAAATACTGCCAGATTTTAAGGTGTTGAACGGCAGTAGCCCCAACAGAAAAGACAGGCGTCAGACCTCTATAACTTCTTATTTCGAGCGATGTGTTTCAAACTTCCGGTTCGAATTTCTTCCTTAAATAATGCGCTAATGTAGCAGGTGACTAGAAATAATATAACCCACCAGTTAGCATGTTGCTAACAGCAACATCCTCCCACATTTGCCTGAGACTGGCTTCAGTAATCCATCATAGACTTGATTATATGGTTTCTGACACGGCATGAAATACTACCATGGTGAAACCAGTCAGAGACAACGCGCTTTTAAGGGACACTCCAGCCAATAAGAATAATATACTCACCGGTTATGTATCTAAATACACTACATTGCCAAAAGTATTCCCCCGTCTGCCTTCACACGCATATGAGCTTGAGTGGCATCCCATTCTTTGTCCATAGGGTTTAATATGATGTCAGTCCACCCCTTTGCAGCAAGAACAGCTTAAACTCTTCTGGGAAGGCTTTCCACAAGGTTTAGGAATGTGTTTATGGGAATTTCTGACCATTCTTCCAGAAGTACATTTCTGTGGTCAGATACTGATGTTGGATGAGAAGGATCCATCAGATTGCCATATGGCGATGCGTGATTGGTCACTCCAGAGCGTCTCCACTGCTCTAGAGTCCAGTGGCGGCAGTTTACACAACTGCACTCGACGCTCTGCATTGCGCTTGGTGATGTACGGCTTGGATGCAGCTGCCATGGAAACCCATTCCATGAAGCTCTACACACTGTTCCTGAGCTGATCTGAAGGCCACATGAGGTTTGGAGGTCTGTGGTGATTGACTCTACAGAAAGTCGGTGACCTCTGCACACTATGTGCCTCAGCATCCCCACTCTGTCACGTTACGCGGAGTCGGCGGATGCTGACATGTCATGCTACTTTGTGGCTGAGTTGCTGTCGTTCCCAATCTCTTCCACTCTATTACAATCCCACTGACGGTCGACTGTGGAATATTTAGTAGGGAGGAATTTTCACGACTGGACTTGTTGCACAGGTGGCATCCTGTCACGGTACCACGCTGGAATTCATTGAGCTCCTGAGAGCGACCCATTCTCTCACTTATGTGTGTAGAAGCAGTCTGCATGTCTAGGTGCTTGGGTTTATATACCTGTGGCCATGGAAGTGATTGGAACACCTGAATTTATTGATTTGGAAGAGGGGCTAAATACTTTTGGCAATATAGTTTATTAGGACATGTGAGGGCTGAATGTTGGAAACTAGCTGGGTCATGTGAAAGACATTACTGCTAGGAAGCCATATGATGCCTGTATTCATAAAGCTAGTGCATGCTGGGTAATGTAGTCTAATGGAAGGCTAATAGATGAAACATGTAGGATTGTAAATCATGACGATGATGAGGCTGATGGATGAAGCACTGCACAACCGATCATATTAAATTCTAGTTTTAGGGTGGGACGGTCCTTTTAACACGTTGCAGGTTGTAGATGATGTACGTTTGTCTCTGGATCAGTTTACGGCCTACAGTTGTCGTTTTGTGTGATTCACAGGATCAGAAACAGTCCAAAGAGAAATTCTACACTATAGCCTCGCAGATCAAGCTCCTCCTGGAGATTCCTGAGCGGATCTGGAGTGCCATGGAGGGTTCTCAGTACCTGCAGGCCACTCAGCTCTACCTGCTGTGCTGTCACCTCCACAATCAGCTGCACTTGGACGGAGGGAGCCCTCTCTACAGCCCCCTCCTCTCACGCTTCCCCATACTGGTGCGGCAGGTTGCAGCAGCCGGACATTTCAGGTGCTCTTATAAAGCTCTTCCCACTTTATCCCTGCAGGAACGCAGCAGCATCAGTGCTGGCCGTTTATAACCTCTCCACCTCTCCTGACAGATCCACGATCCTGATGGACAGTAAGTCGGTGCTGCGAGGCCGAGCAGTGTCTGACCAGGCTATAGCGGAAGCTCTGGTGTCCACCATGCTCCTGGAGGGCAGCTCGCCTCGACAGGCCCTCGCAGACTTCCTGCTGGCCAGAAAAGCCTCCATTCAGCAGCTACTGAACCAGCCCCAACACGGTAACCCTCAACGTGCAGTATTACTGAACACTACACTCAGAACAGGACATTCAATCAGAGCAGAGTTCATTTACATATACAAGCGCACCTTGTAATTCTAATAGACGTGTTTAAACACAGTGTCCACTTTATACTCTAGACTCTCCTACCTTGCTGGTCCACCTTGTAGATGTATAGTCAGAGACCATAGCTCATCTGCTGCTGCACAGTGCAGTGTTGGTCATCCTCTAGTCCTTCATCAGTGATCACAGGACTCACAGGACGCTGTCGGGCTGGATAGTTTTGGTTGGTGGACGATTCATAGTCCAGCAGTGACACTGAGGTGTCCAGCAGCCCTGCTGTGTCTGATCCACTCACACCAGCACACCACACACTAACACACCACCACCACGTCAGTGTCACTGCAGTGCTGAGAATGATCCACCACCCACATAGTACCTGCTCTGTGGTGGTCCTGTGGGGGTCCTGACCATTGAAGAACAGGGTAATACAGTATACAGAGAAACAGATGGACTACAGTCTGGAACTGTAGAACTACAAATGTTCTGGCCCGCTGAATCTGCTGGCATGTTCTCGTTTCTGCAGGATCTGGGATTAAAGCCCAGGTTTGCTCTTTGGTGGAGCTGCTCGTGACCACACTGTATCAGGCATACGCCGTGTTCTACCTGCCACCAGAGGGAGGCCGAGGGGTGGAGCCTGGGCTGAGCTGCGGGTTACTCTTCACCACGCTGGAGAATGTCACCTCCACAACGTCCACCGGTAAGGAGAGAGTTCATAATCACAGAACAGTCTTTCAAACTGTCCACACATCTTTATTTACAGGTGGTAAATACTAACGTATTGATCCATCATGATCGATCCGGAGGCAGGAATTCAGGTCTCTGTGACTGAACCGTGCCTCACAGTGTGTAATCCCCACCATGAGCACCAATAACAGCTATGATTGGATCTGGCATGTACTGCACATGTTTCTGGATGTAGCCCACATCAGTGTGCAGATACTCATTTGGTGGATGCCATCCCTGGCACAATTCCGAGGAGAATTCCCTTTAGGCTGGGATTGTAGCCACTGCTGGTAGACCCGTATCACACTTCCATACACCTGCAGATTCAGCTACTGCCTTCACACTATGGTCTTTGGCCACGCCCACATGCAGTCACTCCTTTTAGCCCATCATTAACATCTGTGGCCATTTTCCACACATGGGGCGAGACATTCACTGCACTGTAGCACCTCTTCTCGATCTATGGATCCCGTCACTCACACCCCACAGGGATTTATAGCCCCCCCACTGTCATCCTCATGCAGCGCCATCTACAGGAGTCTGAAGTTACTACTAACTTGGACTCCAGTGAGCTGATATTAACATGAATAAATAAATTTGATCACATGAAATTATGTAAACCTCGTAATAGTCACAGAGCGAACAGAAATTCCTCCAGGTTGTTTTGGATATTGCTGGTATTGTCTTCCGCTATGTAGTGTGTGAACAATTACATTTGTGTTTTCAGTGTAATGTAATAATAATTCCAAAATTCTGTTTGTAGAGACCCAAATGTTTTATTCATAGCAGTCATAAAAGTCATATTATACAGTCCAGAGCAAAATTTGTGTGCTCCTGGTCGAATTCCACTGTGGTGAGCTGTGGAAAATAATGGAATTTTAATTAATTACAACTTTAATCTGCAGTTAAAGGCGAAAATAAACATTTTATGTGTGATGATTTTGGATTAAGAGACAAGCGACAATCGACAAAGCTGGTCATTTGCCCTGCTGCACTCCAACTTTTGACTGTGCCATGGATAAATGACATATACAATAAAAGGATAATCAGGTTGTAGGCTCGAGTGTGCATGCAGTGGTTCGCTGATGATGATTGGTGGTTTGCTTTATGTCCTGTGTGCTCCAGCTAAGGGTCAGAGGGTCCTGCATGGCGAGGGCAGCACAGGGAGCTGGTTTAAGTATCTGCCTCCATCAGTCACCGACTTCCAGCCTGTCCTCCGCACGCTGGCCCAACCCATACAGAGCGACCAGCTCAGAGACACACTGCAGCAGTGGATCGACACGTGAGTGTTCCTAAATTCTGTCAAACACCCTGTAGCTTCAAAATGTCTGTAAAATGAATCAGGAAGAGTTAGAATTGTACACAGTGGTGGTGAAGGTAACCAGACGTCCTGCTATAAAAGCCCCCTTACAGAAAGTTACTACATGAGATGGTTATGAATGCGCTGCCTGATGTCTGAGACTGTTTATGATAGTGTGGAGAAGATGTCAGCCTTAAACTCCATTCATGGTGGAGGGATACATGCTGCAGGGGGCTGTGAGGTTAAATAGTCCCCCAAAGAAAACTTCTTATTTCCAGATTTCCCCATCATCAACATTCCATATAAGTGTTCTCATTCTGAGTGCTCCTCTGTGTGCTGCAGGTGTAAGGAGGATATCCGCGGCGGTGTGAACAGCCTGCTGGTGTACGTGAAGAGTCTGAAGGCTCTGGCGGCCATCAGGGACGCGGTATGGGAGCTGCTGAGCAGCGAGTCAATTAGCCAGCACTGGAGCTTGGTGTGTCAGCGACTGCTGGAGAAACCGCTGTGTCTGTGGGACGACCTGCTGCAGCAGCTCTTCCTGCAGCGCCTGCAGGTATGTAAAGCACTGGTTCGGAGCGGCCCCTCTGTATGTCACATCACTGGTCAGTCGTCTGTCTCCGAAGCACCGTATTTCTAGATGATGAGAGCCGCAGCAGGTTGAGAACTGGAGTGAGGTTTTTGGTGCTATTAGCCTCTGGGTCACATGGGCTGACCAAAATCTGGGTGCTGTATCAGAGCTAGGAGGAGATCAGCTGATCACCCAGTGTAGTAATGTTGAAAACACTGAACATGAAAAGACTATTAAATGAACACTCAGTATAATCTACTAATCTGAGGTGTGATGACTGTCACGGTTCGGCCCTCCGTGTTTGTAGGCGAGACTGGTTCGACAGGCTCAGCGGGGGCGGATGTTGGAGTTGGTTGTATGTTTGACCAGTTCCTGTCTCTGTGTGTGCATGTGCAGGCAATCACCCAGGAGGGCACTGAGGGGATCTCCACCAGCTCCAGGCAGCTCCTGTCCTCTGCCTTGCGGGACCTGGAAGCTCAGTCTCAGTCCGGAGTGTTCGGCCGGGGCGCTCAGTACGAGAGTGATGTGGCTGCATTTCTGTGGGCGGAGTCTCAGGGAGACCTGCCAAGTGACACGGCATGGGTCAGTGTGTCCCAGCGTGGCCCACAGGTGTGTAAACGTTATACTTCGTTCTGTTCATTTTAGTGGAACTCCATTCCAGATATTAATTAACTTTAAATTAATTATATTATTAACTTTGGACGTTAATTTCTCAGAACTTTATTCTAACTTTATTCTGGATGTTTATTCCATCCAGATATTATTATTATTATTATTATTATTATTATTATTATTATTATTATTATTATTATTTTGTTATTATTATTATTATTATTATTATTATTATTATTATTATTTTGTTATTATTATTATTATTATTATTATTATTATTATTATTTTGTTATTATTATTATTATTATTATTATTATTATTATTATTATTTTGTTATTATTATTATTATTTTGTTATTATTATTATTATTATTATTATTATTATTATTATTGTTTTGTTGTTGTTTTGTTGTTGTTGTTGTTAATATTATTATTATTAATATTATTATTATTATTATTATTATTACTATTATTACTTCATTTTAGAAGATAGTTTTATCCAAACTTTATTTTGGATATTATTTTATTAGAACGCCATTTGGGAACATAATTAGTTTCAAACTTTTATTCTGGAAGGTGACTTTTTTTTTTTTACGGTGCGTTTTAGGAGGTGTCATTAATTTTTATCTCCATCATCCATAGTCACACACAATGCACATATACTATATCCTGATATCTTGTCTCCTGTCGTCCAGCTGTGTCCTCAGATAAAGAGCGGCCTGTCAATGAAGACCCAAGCCCTCACGCCCTGCGTCCAGACGTTCTGCTCTGCCCTCGACTCCAAGCTGAAAGTCAAGTTGGAGGACCTGCAACACTACTTACCTCCGGAAGCACCTGCCAAGGATCAGCCTGAGAGCGCACCAGCACCGGGCACATCCTCCTTCAACCGCTTTACAGACTCGGGCGCTGTGGAGGCGGCTCTGAGGGAGCACTGCCTGGCCTGTGTCAGGGACATCCTGTCTAGTGTTCGCACTGAGCTGACCACGCTGCAGGCAGACCCTGCCGCTTCGGGCCGAATGAGCTCGGTGCTGTTTATGGCGCGGCTGTGTCAGTCTCTGGGGGAGCTGTGTCCTAGCCTGAAGCAGTGCGTGCTG
>JAMWET010003300.1:0-37500 GCA_024036415.1 Prochilodus magdalenae
GGAGAAAGGAAGAGGAAGGAGAAAAGAAAGGAGGGGGAAAGGAAAGGGAGGGAAAAGATGGGAGGAAAAGGAAAAGAGGGAGGGAAGGAAAGAGAAGAAAAAAAAAAAAAGGGAGGAAGGGGGGGGGGAAGGAGGAGGGGAGGGAAAGAAAGGGGGAGGAAAAGAAAAAAGGGGAGGGAAAAAAAAAAAAAGAAAGAGAGGAAAAAGAAGGAAAAAGAGGAAGAGAAAAAGAGAAAAGGAAGGAGAGGGGAAGGAAGGAGGAAGAAGGAGAGAGGAGGGAGGAAGGGGAGAGGGGAAAGGGAGGAGAAGAAGGGAGAGAGAGGAAAGGAGAGAGGGGGGAGAGGAAAGGAAGGAGGAAGGAAAGAGGGGGGGGAAGGGAGGGAGAGAGGGGGAGAGAGGGAGGGAGGGGAAAGAGAAGAGATGAGAGGGGGGAGAAGGGGAAGGAAAAAGAGAGAAAAGGGAATGAGGAAGAGGTGGAAGAAAGAAAAAAAAGAGAAAAAGAATGATAAGAAAAAAAAAAAGAATAAGATGAAAAGATAGTAAGGAAACTGGGGTCAAAAAGGGTGGAAAGGTAACAGTGGGATGGGCCAAAAGTGTGAAAAGAAACTATAACAAAACTGTAACACAAACAAAGATGAATAGTTAGTGAAGTTTAGATGCGCAACAAATAAAATTCAATGTTGTTCTGACCACTCACATGTTTGTCCTTTTTATTATCCCTTGTTCCCACTGTAGAGTTACCAGTCAAGTTTGCACGTGCCTTGTATTTCGCATAGTTAGAAACATAGTCAGTTGTTAACTTTTATGCTGACCGCTCGAGATTCCTCTGTGCAGCTTTTAAGGTTGTTAAAGTTTTTTTAGAAGCTAGTTAGGAAAGGAATGGAGATGTCTTTGCAAAGACAGCATTTATCATGTAACATGTGGAGCAATGCTTATTCACCCTCTGTAAGAAACGGTTTCATCATTCCATGTCACCGATCTTTCATCCAGGAGCTCTGGCTTACTAGAACGTAGCAGGAAGAGGAGGGGAGAATCTCGGGTAGAGACTGAGACAATGAACACAGAGACGAGACAGAGAGACGGATTCAGATAGATTTTCTGAAGACACCACTCTCTAATATTATTTACGTAGCCATACATTGATTAAAGTTTTAACATATAAATCCCAAATAAAAGTTGGCAAATAAATTATAAAAAAAAACGGAATCACCAGAATGTAAAAAAAAAAAACCCAATGATGTGTCTTTGTTTTCTCTCTACAGGGGGGTCCAGTGGATTTGTTCCAGGGGGGGGGGGGGGGGGAACCGGTGGGAGATTCTGTTCAACTGGACATACAGGGTTCTGTCCCGGAGTTCCATGACTTATTATGGATTTTTAACAGAACTAAAGTGGTTCTAAAGTATAATAAAGAAGAAAGACAAACTAAACTGTATCCTGCTTATAAAGACAGAGTGGAGTTTAATGAGGGAACCTACAGTCTGACCCTGAAGAACCTACAGAAGGCTGATAGTGGACTGTATGAAGCGAACACGTCAAATTCAAGACTCACAGCTGTTGCTCAGCACAGCCTCTCAGTGTTAGGTTAGTGCAATAATATGGAGGAATGAACATAACACAACACTACAACAGAACATAACACAACATAACACTACAACACAACACAACACAACACTATACAACACAACACTACAACACTACACAACACAACACTATACAATATAGCGCAACACAACACTATACAACACAACACTACACAACACAACACTATACAACACAACACTATACAATATAGCGCAACACAACACAACACTATACAACATAACACTACACAACACAACACTATACAATATAGCGCAACACAACACTATACAACATAACACTACACAACACTATACAATATAGCGCAACACAACACTATACAACATAACACTACACAACACAACACTATACAATATAGCACAACACAACACAACACTATACAACACAACACTACAACACTACACAACACAACACTATACAATATAGCGCAACACAACACTATACAACATAACACTACACAACACAACACTATACAATATAGCGCAACACAACACAACACTATACAACACAACACTACAACACTACACAACACAACACTATACAATATAGCGCAACACAACACTATACAACATAACACTACACAACACAACACTACAATATAGCACAACACAACACAACACTATACAACACAACACTACAACACTATACAACACAACACTACACAACACAACACTATACAATATAGCGCAACACAACACAACACTATACAACACAACACTACAACACTATACAACACAACACTACACAACACAACACTATACAACTTAAAGCGCAACAAACAACAAAAACATACAACACAACACTACAACACTACACAACACAACACTATACAATATAGCGCAACACAACACTATACAACATAACACTACACAACACAACACTACAATATAGCGCAACACAACACAACACTATACAACACAACACTACAACACTATACAACACAACACTACACAACACAACACTATAAAATATAGCACAACACAACACTATACAACACAACACTACAACACTATACAACACAACACTACACAACACAACACTATACAATATAGCGCAACACAACACAACACTATACAACACAACACTACAACACTATACAACACAACACTATACAATATAGCGCAACACAACACAACACTATACAACACAACACTACACAACACAACACTATACAACACAACACTACAACACTACACAACACAACACTATACAACACGACACTATACAATATAGCACAACAAGTAGTGTGGGATGGCCAATTTAGTGTCCTGTAGTGTGTGGGGTGGACAACTCCTGTAGTGAATGGCTTAGTGTGTTATACGGGGTGGATGCAGATTCTATGGTGTAGAATGCGATGCTGATGTCATGTCTGAAAAGACGGGCAGCCAATGAGAGCCGAGCTGAGCAGAACCTGTCTGCGTGTATGGAAGACGTTAAAGCACGGCGGCTAAAAGCCACGCAAGGTGGAGAACTGAGAAAGAGGATAAGCATGTGGCACTGAGGCAGCAGCACGAGTGTCTGTGTAATGTGTGCTGTGAGTTTCATCCACATCCTCTCCTTTTTCCTGGCTTGTTCTCTCAGATTTTCACGACTGAGTAGGGTTTTTAAATCAGTGTGGGCGGGGTTTACATTTATGGATCTTTTGAGGTCCTCTGAGGACAGAAGTCATTACTTCCTAATAACCACTAAAAGAGATAACTGTGGTCTGGCTTACAGTGAGATTACCAGCACCACAGTGATCTCTCTCTCTCTCTCTCTCTCTCTCTCTCTCTCTCTCTCTATATATATATATATATATATATATATGTGTGTGTGTGTGTGTGTGTGTGTGTGTGTGTAATGTTTACCTCAGATCCAGTGGAGGCTCCAGTCCTGTCTCAGAGTAGTGACACCTGCAGCATCACTCTCACCTGTAGAGGTTATTTCCTCTCCATCCGCTCCAGCTGTTACAAAAACACCTGCGAGGAGAAGGAAGTTACATCCCCTGGAGGCGTCACCCTTTCCCTGTCTGTTAGGGGCAGCTCCATCATCTGTAACTATAGTAACCCAGCCAGCTGGAAGGAGGCTGTTCTGGAGATGGGAGAACTTGCACAACTCTGTGCTAATGGAGCTGAGGGTGTGTATAAACACAAACACATCCTGTTAGTCCATTCTGTACTGCTGTTGTAACGTCTATCTTTTCCTCCTCAGGAGGTAAGAAACCCTCCGGTCCAAAGACAGATTTAACAGCGTTGTCTGTCATAGTGCTCGTCTTTGTTCTCACTGCTGCTATTGCTAGTGCCTCTCCATACCTGACATCCCTGATAAAAGGTATATTGATTTGTTTATTGTTACCTCTATAACATTTTTCAGATCTGTAACTTGATTATCAAGTCAGTCAGTTAGGTGACGTGTGTTCCCAGTGTTTCGACTGTCTGTCTTAACTTAATATGACTCAGGGCTGAGGCACTTACTGCTGAAGTTCCAGTTTAAGGCTGGAAGCGTTAGCTTCATTTTGATCTCAACTCAAATCTTTATTTTATTTTATTTTATGGTCTTATTCAGTGACCTTATATCCTCGAATAAGAGTTGGGACACTATGGAGAATGCAGCACTGTTGCTTCTACAGTGTTTAGTGTTTTGGTTGGTGGACCGGCCTCAGTTTAGCAGTGACACTGAGGTGCTGTGTCTGATTCATTCACACCAGCACCACACACACTATCACACCACCACCACGTCAGTGTCACTGCAGTGCTGAGAATGATCCACCACCCACATACTACCTGCTCTGTAGGGGGGGTCCTGACCATTGAAGAACAGGGTAATACAGTACACAGAGAAACAGATGGACTACAGTCTGGACCTGTACACCTACAGAGGGACCTGTATGGTCAGTGATAGAATGGACAGTGAGTGTAGAAACCAGGAGGTGGGCCTAATGAAGTGGCTGATGAGTATGTATAAGACGACTGACAGGACAGAATTTGTGGAAACCTCTGAACAGTATGGAAGGGTTACGGTGTAGTCCTGCTTTACTCCTGTCACTATTTGTGAAGCGTTTTCACTTTTCACTTTCCCGTTTTTTATTTAAACCTGTACAGGAGCCAAACGGAAGAAGCGTGCTAGAGACAATGATAAAAACGAGGTAAGATTTCTTTCTTCTTTCTGTAAACATTTGGACATTATAATAGACAGGTGGTGCGGAAACACTACCTGTTGTGCTGGAGACACATCCGACTTTGAACAGTGTTGTAGGGAAGAAACAACAAGATCCAAGTGAAGGACAGTCCAGTCAGACCTATCCAGATACTGAAGACAACTTGAGATTGAAAAGCATTTACAATTAGTTATCATTTAAATTAACTTTTGATTAATAATCAATAGTGTTCTAATAATAATTGTAGATAAAAATCAAGACCTCCAGTAGCAGATATACAAGCTACACAGAAGTAACAACTGAAGCACAAGACAGAGTTGTACAGATAGAGACAAAGATACACTATAAAGTCTGAAAGTTTAAAAATAGAGTCCTTTAGTGTCTGTGTATAGTCCTTTAGTGTCTGTGTAAAGTCCTTCAGTGTCTGTGTAAAGTCCTTTAGTGTCTGTGTAAAGTCCTTTAGTGCCTGTGTAAAGTTCTTTAGTGTCTGTGTATAGTCCTTTAGTGTCTGTGTAAAGTCCTTCAGTGTCTGTGTAAAGTCCTTCAGTGTCTGTGTAAAGTCCTTTAGTGCCTGTGTAAAGTTCTTTAGTGTCTGTGTATAGTCCTTTAGTGTCTGTGTAAAGTCCTTTAGTGCCTGTGTAAAGTCCTTCAGTGTCTGTGTAAAGTCCTTTAGTGCCTGTGTAAAGTTCTTTAGTGTCTGTGTATAGTCCTTTAGTGTCTGTGTAAAGTCCTTTAGTGTCTGTGTATAGTCCTTTAGTGTCTGTGTAAAGTCTTCCAGTGTCTGTGTATAGTCCTTTAGTGTCTGTGTATGGTCCTTTAGTGTCTGTGTAAAGTCCTTTAATGTCTGTGTATAGTCCTTCAGTGTCTGTGTAAAGTCCTTTAGTGCCTGTGTAAAGTCCTTCAGTGTCTGTGTAAAGTCCTTCAGTGTCTGTGTAAAGTCCTTTAGTGTCTGTGTAAAGTCCTTCAGTGTCTGTGTAAAGTCCTTCAGTGTCTGTGTAAAGTCCTTTAGTGTCTGTGTAAAGTCCTTTAGTGTCTGTGTAAAGTCCTTCAGTGTCTGTGTAAAGTCCTTTAGTGTCTGTGTAAAGTCCTTCAGTGTCTGTGTAAAGTCCTTTAGTGTCTGTGTAAAGTCCTTCAGTGTCTGTGTAAAGTCCTTTAGTGTCTGTGTATAGTCCTTTAGTGTCTGTGTAAAGTCCTTTAGTGTCTGTGTATAGTCCTTTAGTGTCTGTGTAAAGTCCTTCAGTGTTTGTGTAAAGTCCTTTAGTGTCTGTGTAAAGTCCTTTAGTGTCTGTGTATAGTCCTTTAGTGTCTGTGTAAAGTCCTTTAGTGTCTGTGTAAAGTCCTTCAGTGTCTGTGTAAAGTCCTTTAGTGCCTGTGTAAAGTTCTTTAGTGTCTGTGTATAGTCCTTCAGTGTCTGTGTAAAGTCCTTCAGTGTCTGTGTAAAATCCTTTAGTGCCTGTGTAAAGTCCTTCAGTGTCTGTGTAAAGTCCTTCAGTGTCTGTGTAAAGTCCTTCAGTGTCTGTGTAAAGTCCTTTAGTGTCTGTGTAAAGTCCTTTAGTGTCTGTGTAAAATCCTTCAGTGTCTGTGTAAAGTCCTTTAGTGTCTGTGTAATGGAGGTAGTGGTACAGTATACCATTTGCTGTGCAAATTAAGAAGATCGCTGGTGTCAGCCATACAGACAGTGCAAGTACGCAGTAACATAAATAATTTAGCAGTGCAGGATATGTAAGTTGTAGTACAGAATGGAGTAGCATTATAAAATAGAAATAGAAATGGGACATTTAGGAGGGAGTGTGTGCAGAGATGGGGGCGTGTCTGTTGGAGGGAGTGTGTGCAGAGATGGGGGTGTGTCTGTTGGAGTGACCGGAATGGAAGAGTGTCCAGAGTTTTTCATTTCCTGTACTGGGAGGAGTTGAACAGTCTTATGGCCTGAGGGACAGAAGACTTCCTGAGTCTGTCAGTGGGCAGGACTGGGACAGCAGTTTGCCACTGAATGAGCTCCTCTGCCTGATGATCGTGCTGTGCAGAGGATGGTGAACCTTGTCCATGGTGTTCAGCAGCTTGCTGAGGGCTCTCCTCTCTGTCAGTGGTGTTAAGGACTCCAGCTCTAGTCCCAGCACAGAACCAGCACAGAACCAGCTAATTGTGTTAGTGCTGGAGTTAATTAATGCAGCTGGAGATGTAAAAGGCAATACAGTTATAAATGGAAGAACATACACGAACATACACTGTATACCCAAAAGTATTTCCTCTCGCCTCCAAACCATTAAATTCAGGTGTTCCGATCACGTCCAAGGCCACAGGTGTATAAAGCCAAGCACCTAGACAGGCAACAGGATCTCAGAGTCATGTTGACGTCATGTTTTTCCGGTCTCGGTGAGAGAACGCTGTGCGCACCTGAGCTGCCGCTTCTCGCTGACCTCTTTGTTTTTTCTTCCCTTTCTTTTTTCTTCCGCTCACTTTTACTCTAATTTTCCCACTGTCCCCTTTAATTACGTTATTTGCTTGACCTGGCTGGTTTCTGGATTTTTTTGCCTTAGATTTATTGCCTATACTCCTGATGAACTTCTTTCTCTCCGGTCTCACTACCGACTTGACTCCTCAGTTTACAACTACTGACGTTCAGTTGGCCTTGTTCGTCGCCCCCGCTACGTCCACCATGGTTCAAGATCTAGACCAACGTTACACCAGAAGTCGGAAGCTAGCATCCCCATCGTTTGGACTAATGGTTGTGGATTTTGGAAGCACCTTTCCAAATTCAACCGAGGAGTTAATGTTGGTGTTTTACGTGCAGTCCCACGAGCTCCTGACCTGCCTCAGTCCTCTGCCGTACCCCGCCTCCTTAATCTAGGACTGTTTAACTGTCGTTCTCTTAACAAGAAAGCTACGCTGCTTAATGACCTCATCGGACAGCACCATCTGGACTTGCTCTTTCTAACTGAAACCTGGCAAGTACCAGGTGAATTTCTGCTTCTGAATGAGGCAGCCCCACCTGGTTTTAGCTACTTCTGTGCTCCCAGACTAACAGGAAGGGGTGATGGGCTAGCTGTCATTTTTCGTGAATGTGTGAAACAAATCTTATGTACATTACATGAGGTGTCCACATTCGAATATATGACTCTGAAGGTGATTGGATCCACAACAGTAATACTGCTGCTGATTTACCGACCACCGAAACTTTCCATCACTGACTTCTTGTCAGAATTTGGCGAGTCCCCACACTCTAGAACTCCCTACCTTCATCTTAACGCACTTCACCCTCTCTTTCCATCTTCAAAACTCATTTAAAAACTTCTCTTTTCTCTAAACATTTTCATTTTTCATGATAATGTTTTTGTTTGTTTGTTGGTTTATGTAAAGTCCTTTAGTGTCTGTGTAAAGTCCTTTAGTGTCTGTGTATAGTCCTTTAGTGTCTGTGTAAAGTCCTTTAGTGTCTGTGTATAGTCCTTTAGTGTCTGTGTATAGTCCTTTAGTGTCTGTGTATAGTCCTTTAGTGTCTGTGTAAAGTCCTTTAGTGTCTGTGTATAGTCCTTTAGTGTCTGTGTATAGTCCTTTAGTGTCTGTGTATAGTCCTTTAGTGTCTGTGTAAAGTCCTTTAGTGTCTGTGTATAGTCCTTTAGTGTCTGTGTAAAGTCCCTCAGTGTCTGTGTAAAGTCATTTAGTGTCTGTGTATAGTCCTTTAGTGTCTGTGTAAAGTCTTTCAGTGTCTGTGTAAAGTCATTTAGTGTCTGTGTATAGTCCTTTAGTGTCTGAAACTTTCCGTCACTGACTTCTTGTCAGAATACCTTCATCTTAACGCACTTCACCCTCTCTTTCCATCTTCAAAACTCATTTAAAAACTTCTCTTTTCTCTAAACATTTTCATTTTTCATGATAATGTTTTTGTTTGTTTGTTGGTTTATTTTTGTGTTTGTGAAAGGCGCTATAGAAGTGTAAACTATTATTATTATTGTTATTATTATTATTATTATTATTATTATTAGACATGCAGACTGTTCCTTTTTTTAAAGTTGGAAATGGTTCCTTTTCAAAGAGTTTTGAGTTAAGGAGTTGGTTCCATTGATTCTAGTCGCAGGAATCGAGAGTCGGAGCTGACTCCAAAAAACCCAGAACTGGGAGTCGGAGCTGACTGCAGAAAAGTTGTGCATCACTAGCCAGACCTCCTGTCGATTTTTTCAAATCCAAAAACAAGAGTGGAGTGCTGTTTATCTGATGGGGTCAGTGATGGTCGATTCAGCATTGAATAATTTTTTTAAATCTAGTTTTGGAAACTAATTTCCAAAATTAGTTATCATTAATCTTTATCATTTCTTGTGCATGTGGACTACCTTATATCTTTTCTCTTCAAGAATGTCTCCTAAAATGTTTCCTTTTTTTTACTAAACTTTGGTGATTTTTTGTTGAGCGATGTCTGTAGTGTAATTAAGTATGAATATTACTGTATTTAATGTGAGCTCTCTAAAGTCCAATAATCTTGCTGCAAGTACTTTCTATATATGTTGTGAAGCTTTGAATCATATTTGGTTATTGTAAACACTATATTTATTTATATATATATATTTTTTTTCAGGCTCAGAAGTTAAACCCAGAGCAATCCAACACCTCTAACCTTTGACGGAGTTTCTTAAAAGGTAACTATAGAGATTTTCTCCAATTGAATTAATTTCAAACATACACACATCGCCAATAGAGCAGCTGCACCCAGAAGGAGGTGTGGGAGTGCGTTGCTGTTGGGAAGGAAGATAAAGGTGACCAGGATCAATAACTGATGATAAATTTAGACTGATATGATCAATATTTATTGAGCTACACATACAGAAGTCTGTCTCTCAGTATTGTGTTGGGCCGCCATGTTTGCTAACCCAACATGCTAGACGTCTAATGGTGTCCTGTGATAATCCATCCCATGCAGCTTGAACATCCTCACACAGTTCCTGCAGATGGTGCGGTAGGGGTGGAGGTGGAGGGACACCAGGCCTTCTGGACGTGTAATAACAAACCGTTCATCTTGGTGCTGACCACGGTGCCTCCACACACGGGTTCGTTGGGCGTCTCCACCAAGACTAAAGCGGGACTCGTCACTGAAGATGACCCGCTGCCATTCTGAGTCACTCCATGACAGTCTGGTACGACACCACTGCAGTCTTTGGTGATGGTGACGTGGTGTTAAGGACAGTCGTGGTAACGGTCTGTGTGCATGTAGTCCTGCGTGGTGCAGCCGTCTGCTAATGGTGCTGCACTAACAGGATGACCCATGGAGGACACCACCGCTCGCTGGATATCTGTAATAGTGGCTGTTTGGTCAGTCAGGTACAGAGATAAGACCCGCCCTTGATTGTCACATGCGGCCGAGCGTGAAACTTTAATCATTAGCATGTCTCACAATGTCAAACCTGCACACTAAGTTTCATTCCTGTGGGTTCATTCCTTCTGGGTGCAGCTCTTTGTGTGACTATTCTTTTGATGAGTGTAGAATTAGAGAAATAGGTTTATATGCTCATGTTCAACACTCCTAATCAGACCCAAAAAGGCTGCATGTAAATGTGGCTAATGTTGTTACCCATATGAGGGTTTATAATCCTTCTATTGGCTGAAAAGACCTGTAAGCATGCTTTAGGGAATGACAGTATGCAGTATCTGATTATGAATGTTAATTAGCTAACAGATGTTAATCTGTGTTCTTTTTATCTTATAGATTCAACTTATGGAACCTGAAATCAACTAACGCTACACGTTCAAAACCCAGCCAAGCTCTGAGTCAAGCCCAACTGGATGGATCCACATGTGAACCTTTGTGAACGGCAGCCATTGTCTTAGGTTACATATGAAGAGACACACCAAGTCTCTCTTAAAGTATCTTCAGATGCTACTCAGGTACCAATTATAAGGGCAGTTAAGTCCGTTATGCATGTAAAAAGATTGTATCTGTTTCCCAAGGGGTGACCCGTAGTGGTCATTGGTTCTAGCGGTCCGTATTCAGTCAACTTTGGGCAGGCTTTTCTGTTTGATGCTGAGGTGTGTAACTGGTGTCCTTCTACTCACCGAGGTTCCAAACCCACGTTGTGTAGTAGTGAAGTAGTTGTCAGAGTTATTGCTAAGCTGTGCATGATTAAGCAGTGTGTTCTCTATAGGTCATTAAGAGTTTTGTACAACTCATGTTGTTTATTCTTCTTGGACATCTGGGCCTTGTTTCATACTAATACACAGGCTCATACTGACATACTGC
The DNA here is from genome assembly GCA_024036415.1 of Prochilodus magdalenae. Taxonomy (NCBI): domain Eukaryota; kingdom Metazoa; phylum Chordata; class Actinopteri; order Characiformes; family Prochilodontidae; genus Prochilodus; species Prochilodus magdalenae. Next base: position 10,959 of record JAMWET010003300.1, read on the forward strand.
TACAGAGCAGGAAGCTGTTACCAAGTGTAGCAGGGGGTTTTGTATTTGCCCCACTTAAATGGTTCTCGCACAGAGAAATCGTGTGGGTGCTTTAAATTACTGGGGGTCCCTCGCGATGCTATGTCTAGGAAGGGGATGGCCACCTGTAGGTGCACTACCTGTCGTTTTCCCCCTCCCCTATAGGGGATTTTTGTGCCAGTAGCAGTAGTGTGGCTGTCTTTGGCGTGGCAGCGTTGACTTTGTGCTTGTTCGTGGATCCTCAACGATTGTAAGGTATGTATGTGCAGTGTGCTTTTAATTTTTAAACCGCTTCTGCGTTCTGTTTGCAGCTTGGGTAGTTTGTTTTATCGCCAGCCCAGTGTTGCTGTTTCTCCCCGAGTCTCTCTCAGCACAGTTTCACGTTGCTTTAAGTGGTGCTAGCAGGCGTATTGTACTTGTTTTTGTTGGGCCGTCATCCTGCCCCTAACCGTGGGTGAGAAACTGTAGGCTGGATGCTGGTTTTTAGCCAAGGCAGTGCTGGCTTGTGTCTTCAGGTCCCTGCAGTTCTTCTTTTGTGTATTTTGTTCATTTTTAAGTATTTTCTTCTATTACACTGCTCAAAAAAATAAAGGGAACACTTTGAAAACACATCAGATCTTTGATCTTTAAAAAATAATGCAGAATATCTTTCCTTATATGGACTGGGTAATGTGTTCAAAGACACCCTGAAAATAAAAGTGAGTAAATGCTGCAGCAGGCTCGTCCATTTAACCCAAATTCCATTGCAGCAACTCAAAATGGTACTCAGTAGTTTGTATGGCCTCCACATGCTCCTAAATGTCCTGGGGGATCTCCTCCCAGATCTGGACCAGGGCATCACTGAGCTCCTGGACAGTCTGAAGTGCAACCTGGTGGCATCGGATGGACCGAAACATAATGTCCCAGAGGTGTTCTATTGGATTTAGGTCAGGCGAGCCGGTAAGCAACGGGTCCGAGGATTTCATCCTGATGCCTAATAGCAGTCAGGGTGCCGTTGTCTAGCCTGTAGAGGTCTGTGCGTCCGTCCAGGGATATGCCTCCCCAGACCATCACTGACCCACCACCAAACCAGTCATGCTGAATGATGTTGCAGGCGGCATAACGTTCTCCACGGCGTCTCCAGAGCCCGTCACGTCTGTCACATGTGCTCAGGTAAAACCTGCTCCCCTCTGTGAAAAGCACAAGGCGCCTGTGGCGGATCTGCCAATTCTGGTGTTCTGTGGCAAATGCCAAACGAGCTCTACGGTGCTGGCCAGTGAGCACAGGGCCCACTACAGGGCGTCGGGCCCTCAGGCCGCCCTCATGAGGCCTGTTTCTAATTGTTTGGTCAGACACATTCACAGCAGTAGGGTTTACCTTGTTCCTCCTTGCACAGAGGAGCAGATACCGGTCCTGCTGAGGGGTTAAGGACCTTCTACAGCCTTGTCCAGCTCTCCTAGAGTAACTGCCTGTCTCCTGGAATCGCCACCGTACTCTTAAGGCTGTGCTGGGAGACACAGCAAACCTTGTGGCAATGGCACATATTGATGTGCCATTACTTAGTAGGGTCCAGGTACCGCACCATGGTACTAGTAGTGACGCTGACCCAAGTCAACTGCAAATCAGTGGGAAAAGATGGGGGGGACAAAATGACAATGACCTCGTCCTTTTAAACCATTCCTGTTTTGGGGGTGTCTCATTGTTGCTCCTCTAATGCACCTGTTGCTAATTTCATTAACACCAAAGCAGCTGAAACTGATTAACGGCCCTCCCTACTACTTAACTGACCAGATCAATATCCCTGAAGTTGAACTGAGTTGCTGCTGCACTCTGAATAAAAAGTGTTCCATTTATGTTTTTGAGCAGTGTATTTTGGTATTGTTTTCTTTAATTTGGTTATCTTTACATTCCTCTTTTGTTTGTGGCCTTATTTTGATTTGTGATTTATTTTTTTATTGCAGCTAATTTATTGGTTGTTTATTTGTCCCTTTTTCTTTTTTTTGTTGAGAAATACTGTTACTCATTGAGAGAACTGAAATAAGTGATCTTTATTTTAGTTATTAACTATTGGTCACCCCCTCCACCACCTGTTATGTTTGTTTTATGGTTTTGTTCTTTTCCTTTCTAGACAGGAGCTTTGGGCTAAAGCGGAAGCAGAGGGATTTGGGTGTGGAATCGCTTTCACCGGCCCTGTAGTTGAAGTACTTGGGGTGTCATTGAGGTGTGCGGTGCCCTGTTCCTTCTCTTGTTGGTTTTATTGAAATGTAATAAGATCCATAGAGTACTAAACCAAACTGTATTGTTACTGTGTTTAAGAAGGGCATTTGTTCTGGCCTGTCCAGTGTGACTATTTTTTTTAAATCAGTTGTTAATAAACATTGATTATGTGTGGGAAACACATCTCTGGTCTTCAAGTGTGTTCAAGCCTGTGTGTTTGTCTTTTTCTGGGTCTTTAGTGCCTGTTATATTTCCTAGGGGTGAAATTCCCCTAGGTGGCGTAGTTGTGCATGTTACCTTAATCCACCCCTGCCACACAAGCAATGGGATGAATCTCAGGGCATTTTAGGCACACACACAAATGGCTGTCCAGGTAGTATAAATCCTTCATTTGGGAGGGACAGGGGGAGCCCTCCTGTATTCTAACCCCTTTGCATGTTTGTAAACCTTCTTTTCCTTTAATGGATAATTTTCTACTATTGCTCAACAACAAGGTCCAGACTGAATTTGTCAAATTTCCACAACACAGTTAATACACAGAGCTGAATCTACTCACTGCCTCATTCACTCCACAGGAAAACACACGTTTACAATGACAACACGAAACAGCACACCTTTGACAATCACACCAGCAGCTTTTAATAAACGTTCCACCACAATGTTTAGGTTTATATGCTCAGCTTTCATTGTAGACTGAAGAAGGGAGAGTCATTAGAACACATTAACACTTTTAAATACATTTAAACTCTTTTTAACACCAACACAAAGGATAATACATCCTAATACATCTACATTTTATGCTGTATGTTTTTTTGTCTTGTTGTATGCATTTTAGGGTTTCTGGATTTGTTTTTACATTACATTTTAAGCGGAATAAACACTTGTTAAGTGATAAACATGTGTTTTGTTTAAAGAACATCACAAACAGAAACCTGTTTCAAGAAGTGTCTTTTTGAACATCTTGTACGGTGTGATGTGTTCTGTCCAACATGGTACTGTATTATCTGTATGTCTGTGTTGCCTGCTATCAGAATATTAATAAAGATCTTGAAAAGCATCCATCGAGGGGTATCTGTACTCTCTGAAGCGTGGGCCCCCCTGCCTTGCTCTCTGCTCAAGGTCATATTCTAAAGCTTCAAATTCTAAAGATTTTTTTTTTAAAAGTTAACATTATATATATCTACAGGTATATATATATATATATATATATATATATATATATATATATATATATATATATACATACATATATATATATATATATATACACACTTTTTTTAAATACTTGTTGTAAAGCTTGCTGTACTACTGCACAAAATAACTGCACTATTACTGACTTTGTTGGTCAAGCATTAAGTGCTGTTGCAATTACCGGAGTGCTGAATAAAGAATTAATAGATGATAAATCGAGCAAATTCACTTAAAGAACTAATCAGACCTGCAGACGATCTTTTACAGAAAGACGAGTCAATATTGTTCCACTCAGCACCGACGGCTTCAAACAGCTGTAACACATTTCACACACGTTTGTGTTTGACGAGTTCTGTTTGATTCTCTACTCTACTGGAACCATGTCTCCCAAACTCCAGATCAGATATTGTATTAGATCTGTGTATTTAGAAAATCACTAATGACCTCCAGAAGCCTGTTTTTAGAACCATGCTCGCTGTGCGTCTCACCCCAGCCACCGCTCGCCAGTCTCTCTGTAGGTCACTCGAGGTCATCTTACGGTGGGTAAGGGACATTGGAATGAGGTGGCGCTCATCACGGTCAGTAGAGAGTGGGTTTGGCCCTCTGCCAGTCTGTAGCTGTGTTGTCCTGTGTGTTTGCTGCTGGACCTTGTTCTTATGAACCAGACGCTCACTGTATCTGCCAGTAAAGCTAGAACCCAACCTTCGGTTCCTCACTGAGAACCTGCTGTACATGTGGAGATGCTGATTTAAGAAGAACCTGGAGTGGGCTCTGATTGATTTCCAGAGCTGTATCTCTCTCTATGTATATGGACTTACTGTTCTGCCTAGTTGAGAAAGGACTCCTTTGCCACTAGGTCGTGCAATCGTAAAGTTGTGTTTAGCCTCCCTGCCTCTAGGTGGAGCAGTTATCTCCTTGAAACTCCCTGATAATCTCATGTCATGGCTGCAGACAGTTTGGAAAATTCCTCTTAACCCTTCCAGCCTGTGATCACTCTTTGGAGCTTCATCTGTAAGTAGACTGTGTTGACATGGTTGTGCTGTGTGTTTCTTTATCATTTAAGGATGAACATACTGATCAATGTTAATGTGTGCTGGGTGTATTAGTGTTGGGCTGGCAGATCATTTTCTTTTGTACTCACCAAGGACTGGATTATCTGATCACTGCCAACAATGGCATCTTAATTCTAATGTTTTGAAAACGTAATATTAATGAATAAAAAATTGTGTTCCTGAACAGTAAAAAATATATATCCAAATAAATAATCCATTTAAAATAAAGGGTGTCTGAACAAGTTTATCTAGTGGGGCGAATCACTCATACATAAACACATCTGTTGTACACAAAAGTCTTCCTTCATACACGTAGAGACTGAATCAGCCATGAACACGCTGTGTTAATGATGTGTGTGTTTTGTAAGAATACAGCTTGTAAAGTTTACAGGTGTAAACATTTACACATGCGACCTGAATTATTACAGACACCACCTCTTAGTTATAAACACGGATCGAAAAGTGAGAAATGGCTGCCGGAAGTACGTCATTGGAGTCAAAGGCAGAATGAATCGATTGACGGAACAGTCGATTCGGCACAGTGCGCATGCGTCTGTTCTGGCGTCCTGTGTAGTAAAGTGAAGCCGACCCATACTGGAAGCTTCTCGGTACTGAAACACTGAGGAGTGTCGAGGAGATACTGAGCTTAAGGGACACCCCAGGGTTTAGCCTGCGCCGTTTGTCGCTCCTGTCCTCAAGGATTACGATGAAAACACACTATATATAAAAAAACAAATCTGAATTAAGTCATTCTCAAATTCTGATTAATAGAGAGAAGACTAAAACTACCTGAGCGGAGCTGCCGCTCACTTCATCAGCCATTTTGCTGCCCCCACAACAGTCGATATCGGGGCGAGTGGTGAAGAGTCGATTCTTTGAGTCGAGTTTTGGCCGATGACGGTAAGAGTGGAGATACTGACTCTGCATATTTTCATCGTAGTTGATTAAAAAGGACATTAAAACACAGGCTGTGTAAAGCAAGAGAGAAACTGAGTCATCCATTCCAGCGGCAGGAGTCAGAGTCGATTCCAGAAAATCCGAGTTTGCTTTACTACGCCTGACGCCAGAGAAGACGCACGCGCACTTTTCCGAATCTATTCGATTCGATACTCGATGCATGTTGCCTGTGACTCCAATGACGCACTTCCGGTAGCCGTGTCTCACTTTTCGATCCGTGTTTATAACTAGGAGTTCGTTTGTGTAATAATTCAGTATGTGTGTCTAAATTTCTGTAGTTGTAAATTATTCAAGCTGTAGGGTTAAAACACACAGCATTACCACGTAATGTGTTTAAGCATGATTCAGTTCATTCAGTTAAAGGTAAATGATTAAAATGAGTATGTGTAACGTTGTTTCATTTTTTTAGAATTTTTTCTTAATTTGTTCATTAAATATATTTCATTATTGGGATAGTTTTTTCATTTGTTTGTTTTCTGACACTTCTTTATACTTCTTTATTTTCCTCATATCAGGTGAGAACGTTTACATCATTCTGCAAAGTATTACTTTATTTTTACATTTAACCCTGTGAATTTCATGAGCCATATGGGGCGGGATCAGCCAGTTACTTGGCGGTGTGTACTAATTTCAGTTTGCGGTAGAAAAACGATTGAAAATATGTTTAATTGATTACTTGCTGTTTGTTTATGCCGTAAGGTGCATTTTTGTGTGTTTAAGGTCATGTTGTGTGAATAGAATATTCACTGTTTACTTAAAAAAAAAAAAAACCATTTACGTGCCTGAAACCTTAATTTCTTCCTATCAGGAGAGAGAGAGAGAGTGAGAGAGAGAGAAAGAGAGAGAAACAAACACCCATAATTGTCGATTGGAATTTTTTTTTTGTTCTTCTGAAACAACATTGAAGGCTGTTGAATGTTGAAACCCTGGACGTTGCCTGTTCAGCTGGTAGTGATCCTAGATTATTTTTCCAATAGCCAGTTACCAAAGTTTAATTTTACCAGGTTACACACGCACCAGTTTCTTTTTGACATATTACATATTACTGGTCAGACCAAAAACTCCATTCTTATTATTCCGTTCCATTTGTATGTTTTAAATATAATGATGTAATTAATTAATCAAGTGAAAAATGGCCAAACATATTTTCGTCGTACCAGACTGTCATGGAGGGACTCAGAATGATAGCCGGTCATCTTCAGTGACGAGTCCCGCTTTAGTCTTGGTGGAGACAATAATGATGAACGGTTTGTTGTCACACGTCCAGAAGGCCTGGTGTCCCTCCACCTCCACCCCTATCCCACCACCTGCAGGGACTGTGTGAGGATGTTCAAGCTGCATGGGATGGATTATCACAGGACTCCATTAGGAACCTCTTCAACTTTATGCCAATCCACCTTAAATGGTGCAGCAGATGCTGACACCTCAGGCATTAGACATAACTGCTTAATTGTTCTGATTTTTTCTTATGATTTTTCATGACTCTATATATTTTTTCTTCCCCATTGTTACAGATTTGCCATTCAGACTCCCTGAAGGTTTTTTGTGCAGGTTCACTTTACTTCTACAAACCCGACTATATGGCCCCTCTTACCGCAGCTGTGGCATTGCTGGTCTCTGTAATAGCACTGACTGTCACTGTGGTTCAGTTTGCCACACCGAGCACACTTAGCATGGTGAGTGCTGGGTGGAGGTAAAGCATCAGCTGAGTCACTGAGATGCTGAAAGTTCTTAGCATCAGTCTCCACAAACGACTGTCTGTGTGGTTAACCTTTGAAATGCCTGAAATCACAGTGTTCAAACAGCTGCGACAGCCTGCGCCATGGGCTTACCCTCTCGCTGGTAGCGTTCCTGAAAATAAAACCTCTGGGCTATCACAATGAGCCAAACCTCCACAGGGACCTTAACTGTTCTCCCCAGGCGTTCCTGGAGCTATTGGTCCACTAGTCTCAAGACTCCTTAAATACATCAGTATGTCCAATAAACACGGCCATTACGAAGTAGAACAACCTCCTCAGGCCTTCTTCACGACTTCAAACAAATATTACTGGTTTATCTTATAGTGCTATCATGTCACCTTGTCATTAATTTTAATGTAGCGTTTTTTTTTTTTTTTCAGTCACACGTTTATTCATCTATTATTTTATTTATTTATTTAAAGAGCTTTGTGAGCACTAGAACTACCAAAACCTGTATTGCACATACATAACACCATTGCTTGGGGATGATGGGTCTATAAATCCCTGTGGGGTGTGAGTGACGGGTTCCGTAAATTGGGAAGAGGTGCTACAGTGCAGGGAATGTCTCGTTCCATGTGTGGAAAATGGCTCCAGAGCAGATGTTAATGATTGGCTAAAAGGAGGGACTGCATGTGGGCGTGGCTAAAAGACCATAGTGTGAAGGAAGTAGCTGAATCTGCAGGTGTGTGGAAGCGTACGGTCATACGGGTCTACCAGCAGTGGATACAATCCCAGTCTACAGGGAATTCTCCTCGGAACTGTGCCAAAGAAGGCATCCACCAAAGCTGAAACCAGCTGACCAACATTGATGTGACCAATCCCAGTTGTTATTGGTGCTTGTGGAGGCACTACACTAAATTTACTCTTGTTTAATTTATATCTAATTGGGTTTATTGTTTGTGTTTCAGGTGGGTTGGTCTTTTAGGTGAGGTTAAGAGTATCAAAACATTGCATTATCTAAAGAAGTGCTAGGATACTTATAAACTGATGGCTTCAGCACAATCTGGCTCAAACCTTTATTATAGATTTCTTAAAATGGCATTAAAAAGTCAATTAAAAGCTCTTTTTTATTTTAGTGTAAAGTAAATTGGAATGCTTTTCATGTTGTGTTATGTTATAGCTACGTTAAGCCATCGTTATTTGTTTTTCAAAATCCTGTTGAAGTGCAAAACAAAGAGCTACCGAAGAGAAACTAGATTGACCACACAGAAAAAAACAACAGGAACTGACAGGTGTTAAAACTTAACGTTGGGTGCATCTCTAAAGCGTACTATGAAAACACAGTGATTCTTTACCACCCTGTTAATTATTATGCATGATCACTGAAGGTTATTAATTCTTTAGAAGCTAATGCTGCTGTTATGTGCTCAGTGTCGACCATGAACAGTAAATGAACTAGTTAATTAATTTGAGGCCTCCTCACTGTGTTCAGAACTGAACACTTTAAACTCTGATAAACAGCTTCTTTAGAGTAGAGTATTGTGTCAGCCTCAGTACGAACATCAGCACATTAGAAGCCCTCTCTGAGACGCGAGTGCGGGGGTCTTTCATAACTTCCTCCTTCACTCTTAAGAGACGAGTATCACAGTCTTGGCCATGATGATGATGGTGGTGCTGCGGCTGGTCTTGGCTCTGTCCACTCTGATCTCCATCACAGGTAAACAGTTCTCTGATCTTCATCACTATAGAGAGTAGATGTATGATGGTGTATCATTTCTGAGGGGGTCAGTCATATACAGAGTGGAGGAGGTTACTGTTTTAATCCTCCATATAGATACACACCAGGAGAGCACCAGTCTGAGCCGTCAGCAGTTTCTATCTGCACTAACACTTCCAGCCTAAACACGCATTTACTGTGTACTAGTGTAACCCTGTAAACCAGCTTCACATGGAGACACGTATATAATGTAATCAGCTTTACTGAACATTATAACTGCTCATAAACTCTTAAGTACTTAACATTACAGTTGATTCAGTGGGGCTGCAGTGAGAGGAAACATGTACTCAGATACTTTAATATACGTATATAATACATTATATAATATTCACTTGGACACGTTCACAAACTCCAAACCCCCAGGCAGCCGAAACCTGATTTTTCTTTCTAATGAAGTTCGTCGTCTTCCTCTCAACTACAACATACATCTACAAAGTATGTCTTCCTAAATAAGCTCACAAAAAAAATGATGGGCATGGACTGGACAAGTTTCTGGATGTAGCCACATCAGTGTTCAGACACTCTAACTTCAAAGAACTGGTCAGGTGGTCCAGATGTGGTGGATGCCTTCTTTGGCACCATTCCGAGGAGAATTCCCTGTAGACTGGGATTGTATCCACTGCTGGTAGACCCGTATGACCGTACGCTTCCATACACCTGCAGATTCAGCTACTTCCTCACACTATGGTCTTTGGCCACGCCCACATGCAGTCCCTCCTTTTAGCCAATCATTAACATCTGCTCTGGAGCCATTTCCCACACATGGAACGAGACATTCCCTGCACTGTAGCACCTCTTCCCAATCTATGGATCCCAGCACTCACACCCCGCAGGTATTTATAGCCCCATCTTCCTCATGCAGCGCCATCTGCAGGAGCCTGAAGTTACTACCCCCCCTTAAACAGGCAAGGTGACTCAGCTTTTGTCTATGTTTGGTTTTATTTAGTCTGATAATTATCTGCTGTATTTCACCACATTCTGCCTCTTTAGATGTAAGTGGGGTGGTCTTAGAGGTCAGTAACTTAGAGATCAGAGGGCATTTCCTAATATGGCTCGCTCCACTCGCTCTGAGCAACCTAACATCTGGCTAGAACTGTCCTTGTAAACAGACGAGCGACACCTCACCTCACCTGGGCTCGTGAGGTTGCTAACTGGACTAGAGGACTGGCAGCATGTAACGTAGTCGAATGAGTCACGGTACCAGTTGTTTGGGGCTGGTGGCAGGGTTTGTGTGTGGTGCAGACCCCATATAGCTATGGACCCCAGTTGTCAACACGGCACTGTGTTTTCTTGGCAAGGGTTGGGTCCACTGGTCTACCTAAACACGTCCTTGAACGATGCCCATTGTGTTTCATTGTTGGTGACGATTTGAAGTCCTTCATAGACTTTCCGTCCTTCCACAGTGATGGGATATACCAGCAGGTTAATGCACCGTGCCATTGGGCCCATGTTGTCCAGAACTGGAGAGTTCTGACGAATGGTATGGCCAGCACGCTCACCCGACACAAGCACAATTAAGGCATTCCACTATCATGCCTCGTTTAAGCTCCGATAATTTACGTCTCCTTGCCATGAGCACTCTGGCCAGTGTTCAGCCTCACTCGCAACACCTCACGACTTACACAGGTGTAGACGTTCCCAAGCAGTCCCCTGGGCTTACACCCCGTCAATCAATTTACATACTGATATCACACGACGTTGGGCATGGCAGAGTATTTTTAGGGTTGTGAATTGATCAGGGTTGGGTACTGATGGAATACATGTAACAGAACTACTTAACAAGGTTTGAGTGTTCTGAGTGATTCGAGTTTCCTGCTGAATGCTCTGAGATGACTGAAAACGGACCATCTAGAAATTCCAACAAAAAGATGCACCAATATGAAGTATAATGAGCTGATATGGAGCTTTCAGGAGAGTAATGATGATCAGTATTAAGATCTCCATTTTGGTCTCTGTTAGTCATTGATTAGAAGGGTCCACCAAGATTTTGGTTTGGCAGCAACAGTGTCTTAAAGAGCTGTGCAGTTTTTAGCTGTTGAATTTAACGATCTAGATAATTCCACAGTTTTAGTCTCAATGTTTCAGTTTTCTTTTTATCAGGAAACTCCATTATATTATTATTATTATTATTATACTCTATTATATTATTATTATATTCCCACTTTCCCTGTAGCTCAAAAAAAATGATTTTTAAATGTACATACAAATAGAGTAAACAATAAAACAAATAAAACAGAATAAAAGTAAATAAAAATAAAGTCTTGTTTATTTTTTTGTTTACTTTCTATAGTTATATGATGGAACAGGTCATGCATCAGTTACAGGAAGTCTAAGATCTGTAACAGAACCTTTTTAAAGTAGCCCCCCATGCAGCCACGGAACGTTCACAGATATACCCCACCTTCTGTGTGCACTGTGAATCATGCATGTGCCCCAACGTGTGAACAAGTCTCAAGTTTCATTTTGTGCATGTGTGAGAGAGTTGTGTGGACCCAGGTATAATTTGCGTATGTGTAAAGTGATTTTGTGGGCGTTGAAAGGTTTGTGAATGAGTAATTAATCTTTACAGTATTATTTAACAGGGAGCTTTCACGAGTCCGAGCTACAGGTACAGATGATGGCTTACGTGTGCAACACTGAGACGACAAGCTACAAACCACAAAATGCAGACCCTCCGTCCCATTTCTCCCTCCACCTGCGCATTTCACACCTCCAGCCTGAACACACATTTACTGTGCACTAGATTAAACCAGCTTCACATGGTGACACATGTATGATGTCATCAGCTTCACTGCTCATTATTACTGCTCATTTACACTGTAAGTACTTTACAGGGAATTCGGTGGAGCTGCAGTCAGAGGAATCTCAGATACTTTAAATTATTAAATATCACCTAGAACTTAAAACCCCCAGGGAGCCTAACCTGAGTTTCCTTTCTACTGAAGGTGATCTCATTCCCCTCGACCACAACATGCATGTACGATTCTCAGGCACAAAGAACTCAGCACGACGCGAGCAGAGCTAAAAGCCAGAGGGGTTTTATTAAACATACAGGTAGCCGAGCACAACCGCAAAGAACAAGGGCATGACCGGGTCCAGAAACGGAGACAAGCAGAGTCAGAGCCAGGAGGTCAAACAAGCCAGCAACCGAATCAGAAGGGGAATCCAAGGGGATAGTCAGAACACTGAGAGATGGTCAGAACCAGGGAGAATCGAGAGAGAAACCAGAGACAGAACCGGAAATATAGATAGGAAGGGACAACTCTCGGAATTGCAAACTATGTTTGGTAAAACTTCGCACTTAGTGGGGTATATAAAAAAAAAACATTTTATATATATATATATATATATAATGTGTGTGTGTGTGTGTGTGTGTGTGTGTGTGTGTGTGTGAGCAGGGTATATAAACAGGAAGTGATTACAACGTCAGCTGGCCTTAATCAACATATGAGCGTGACTGATTGGATGACTGTGGACATGTTGGTGTGATGACATCAGGTAGTGCACTACTGGGGAATGGAGTCGGGGAGATCCGTGGTGTCAGGGAGACCCAGAGCATGTCATCCCAAATATCTCATCTAATAAACGTATGCTGTAGGAGCAGGAGTGTGCTGCAGATGTGGAGGTGTTGCCTGGAAGCGTCCCCTAGTTTCTCGTTTCTCTCAGTCTCGTTGTGGGTGGCCTGGAGAACAAACAGATCCCTCCTGCGGTCTCTCATTCTTTGAGGGAATCAATAACTGGGTTTAGTGTTAGAAATGCAACATGTGCTATTAGCGTTTCCTATATGGGCCTGATACTACTACTATACTATAGTATCAGATCCATGAAAGTAATGTGTTATCAGCCTTTTGTTTTGGTGCCGTCGGTGACAGAGAGGAGTCACTGAAAGAGCGCAAGTCAGTGATAAAAGGCGAGTCACTGGTAGAGGGGAGGAAGTGAAAAAGCAAGGGACAATGATGGAGGGAGTGTTGGTGATATAGGGTGAGTCAGAATGGAGGGGAGTCAGCGATGGAATGTGAGTGATAGATCCCGACGCTGATGAAAGGCGAGTCTGTGATGGAGGGAGTGTCAGTGAGGAAGGGCGAGTCAGTGATGGAAGGTGGGTCAGCGATGAAGTGTGAGTGAGTGATAGAGGTTATGTCAGTGGTAGAGCCCAAGTCAGTGATGGAAGGTGGGTTAGTGATGGAGTGTGAGTGAGTGATGGAGGGCGAGTCAGTGATGGAGGGCGGGTTAGTGATGGAGTGTGAGTGAGTGATGGAGGGCGAGTCAGTGATAGAAGGTGGGTTAGTGATGGAGTGTGAGTGAGTGATGGAGGGCAAGTCAGTGATAGAAGGTGGGTTAGTGATGGAGTGTGAGTGAGTGATGGAGGGCGAGTCAGTGATAGAAGGTGGGTTAGTGATGGAGTGTGAGTGAGTGATGGAGGGCGAGTCAGTGATAGAAGGTGGGTTAGTGATGGAGTGTGAGTGAGTGATGGAGGGCGAGTCAGGAATAGAGCCCAAGTCCACGAGTGTGAGTGAGTGACAGAGGCCAAATCAGTGCTGGAAGGAGAGTCAGTGATGGAGGCGGAGTCAGTGATGGCGTGGAGTAGGTGTAAATGTTTAAAGTGCAGATTAAAGAGGCTATGGGGGGTTCAGCAGGGTCACAACCTCAGGAAAGAAGCTCCTCCTGAGCCTGCTGGTGCGGGAGTGGAGACTCCTGTACCGCCTGCCAGATGGGAGGAGGGTTAAAAGTCTGGTTAGGAGGAGAAACGCCCCTGATGATGATTCTCGCCTTGGCCACAATGGAGCTTATGGTACATGACCTCAGTGCTGGGTAACTGGGTGCCTGTGATGCGTTGGAGTGCTTTGCCGTCTATAATTAAATTATCATCTCTCTCTACAGGGTCCAGTGATGTGGTCAGATCGGTTGGAGATTCTGTTCAGCTGGACATACAGCGTCCTGTACTGGAGTTTGAGGAATTATCCTGGATTTTTAACAGAACTAATAATGTTGTAAAATATTATATGGATTCTAATAAAGCTAAACATTATCCTGGTTATAAAGACAGAGTGGAGTTCCGTAATAGAACCTACAGTCTGACCCTGAAGAACCTACAGAAGACTGATAGTGGACTGTATGTAGCAAGAGCTGTTGGTGCACAGGTCACAGTAGTTGCTGTGTACAGTCTCTCTGTGTTGGGTAAGTCTTATAGAGGATCAGTCAGTGTGAGGAAACAGAGCACTGCTGTTACTAAGATACTGGAATTTCCTCTGTTCTTAATGTAACCATGTGGAATACTGAGCTACGTCAAATATTGAGCTTTTTAAAAAACTAATTCTGCTTCTTTATCACATCTTAAGGCTTCCATCAAAGGAATGTAGGTGGGCTTCTTAGGCTGTCAGCGTTACAGTGGTGTGTCTGTATATCTCCTACCTCAGATCCAGTGGAGGCTCCAGTCCTGACTCTCCAGCTAATCAGTGACACCTGCAACATCACTCTCACCTGTAGAGGTCATGACCTCTCTATCAGCTCGAGATGTTACAATGAAACCTGTGAGGAGAAGGAAGTGACATCACCTGGAGGTGTTGCCCTTTCCCTGTCTGTCAGGGGAAGCTCCATCATCTGTAACCATAGCAACCCATTCAGCTGGAAGGAGGATGTTCTGGAGATGGGAAAACTTAAACAGCTCTGTGCTGATGGAGGTGAAGGTGTGTACACAGACACATACAGACACCAACACTAACACCAACACTGACACCAACACCACACAGAAGACTCAGATCTGATTTTTCATATTAAGCTAATTCAAACTATTGCCTTAATGTATTTCTGCATCCACACTCACTGGTGTAAATTTTAAAATAAGATACCATTATAGTATATAGTATATTTGTTTATAGCACAGCAGATCATGACATTGCATCTAACATTATGAACTGTAAAATAACTTTAGATGGAAAATTATATTCATAAAATAAATATAATTAGGCATTGCATGGAACAAACAGCAGAGGGCGCTATACACTTAATTAAAATGTGGAACCCCAGTACTATCTATTGTAGGGCAAGAAAATAAAAACATTAAACAGAAAGTTATGAAGTTCCACATGCGCCATGTCACGCTGTGGAGGTTCTGGGGTGTGGCCATGCTCTGGGGAATGGCTCTTGGGCTCTGGTGGATTCAGGCTGTTTGATGAGCAGATGTGAAAAAAATAAAAAGAGCCCAGTCTGTACACAAAACAGCTATGATGCAGGATATACATGTGATGTATGATGAACTATTAGCACATGTGCATCACATTCTGGCAGCACATGTGTTCTGACACCTGGAGAGGCATTCTGTATATTTCTTTTTTTTGGTAGCCAACAGGAACTTTTTTTGAGCTCAGACACCTCGGGGAAAAAACTGAAGCAAGTTTTCACACCAGAAAAAAAATGTGTGGGAAAGTATTAGTATTGTATTACAACATTTATTAATATTAAACAGCAAAAAACTGATGACCATTAGCTACACCACATGATACTATTACAAGATCCCTAAAATCTGGAGGATCTGTGTAACAGGACGAAGACGTGTTAAGCGAAAGAACCAGAGTGCGGGCATGTACCGGACTGGTTGGTGATCGTCAGACATCTCAAACCCGCACCTCATTAAAAACAACCCGATGCAAAATCTGGAAGTGGCGTCACTGAGCAAATGGGTTTAAGAAAAACAATGAGCCCACTAAATCATTGTCCTCAGAGAGGAACCCTGATTTAAACAGATCCAGAAACTCCACCACCACCTTCTCTGGACCCACTAGCTGCATTTAGTAGT
Source organism: Prochilodus magdalenae (assembly GCA_024036415.1). NCBI lineage: Eukaryota > Metazoa > Chordata > Actinopteri > Characiformes > Prochilodontidae > Prochilodus > Prochilodus magdalenae. The sequence goes on from JAMWET010003300.1 coordinate 26,625, forward strand.
GGAACAGTTCAAAAGCCAGCATTGCTGTGATGATTAGGTCGGGATCGTGTGAAATCATGACCCTGGGTGTTGTCACATGGGCATCAATTCATAAATGGTGCCTATTAGAGGTTTCTGTTAAAACGGTCCAATTTCTCAGGTTCAAACACGTGGTTTTATTTAACTATTTGTCAAATAATTAATTATAATTATGACACTAACCATCGATGGATGGCCTGAGTTTAAGAACCAGGTGAGGCAGTCTAGCAATGCAAACCATGGCTTGTTGTGTGTTGGGAACAATTTCTGTTTGGAACATGTCACACTCTGACTGAACTGTGAATCTCGGCTTGTTCACTGGATAGAATAGAACAAATTATCAACCGAACCTTCCCCAGCAGTTGCCACAGTGTTTGATTGGGTGAACAAGGACCAGCGGAACCAACATCCTATAGAAGGCCTTTATATCTAGAACCAAGACACGGGATCAACTTGATGCAGTCAGATGACTAGAAGAGGTTCTCTCCTCTCAGCGATACCACTGGTGGCACCGTGTTGTTTGCCTTCATCTTGTCTTCAACAACTGACAAGGTATGGACGTAGTCACAGTTCGTGCTGAAGACCTCAGTTCTTCGTTTTCAGCTGGGCGGCACACTTTTTGAGGTTTCCAGAACCTCATATGTTTAGTGGAAATGTGCACTGAACGGTTCCAAACTCAGTTTGCAAACTGGAACAGAAACCCGGTCCCCATTGGTGAAGAAAGGGAATGTGCCACTTCGAGTTGCTGACCTATCAGTCATTCGTTATCATAGAATATATCGGTCTGAATCCTCGATGCAGTCCTGACTTCTATGAGAACAGTTAGTAAGATACAACAGTGGGGGTGTGTTTCGTGTCAGGTTCAGTGTCTCCCCCGTGCTGGTGGCTCTGTGTGTGTGCTGAAGAACCGGGCTGTATTCCATCACTCTGATCCTGCATGCTGTCTGCAGTCATCACCGTCACGACATCAGTAGCGAGAGCGGACCAGACATCTAATAGCACTCGGATGGTCTGCCTGCTGTTTTTTTGGATTTTGCATGACTGATGTGTGATTGTCATAGGTAGGTTTGTCTGTTTTTGTTGTGTTTGTTTGTTTTGTTTTTGTTGGATTTCCCCCAGTGCAGTATTGAAATTTCATTTACACACCTATTTTTAGATGCAATCCCAACTCACTTTTATTTAAACATCATTTCATGCTATGTGATAAAGTGCAGAAATCTCATCTTTTGCCATTACAAATTTCAGCTACTGTCTACCACACGTGCGCCATCCCACCATAATTGCTTTGCACAATATTTCATAACCTGCCAATCACCCGCTCTGAGGGCATGCCAGTACATGCCTATGCAACAAAGGAGTTTTATCATAGAAAAGGTGGCACTGGACAGCTTATAGCTACTCCGCTACCGTTTTTAAGCTTAGAGTGAGTGACGAGAGAATATATAGCCCCTTTATAAAAACTTAACGTCTTCATGACATGACCCCAGTGTAAATTAAGTGGGCCAAGGTTGTTTTATTTTAACGGTGCAAATAAAAAACTAAATACTAAATTAAATATATTTCTAAATATGAAGCTTTTGCAAAGTTCATTCGTGCCGTCGGCTCGGCAGGTGGGATTAGAAAGGGTCTCAAAACTGGATAGCCTGATGTGCTTTTCCAGGTAAATAACGCTCACGGGGTCTTCAGAGGGTTGAGGTGGATATTTTTATAGAGGCTTCAGGGGGACTAGAAGATTGGCTCCTCCCCTGCAGTTTGTGCAAGGATATTTCTAACATATGTATATTGAGCGGTTCTGGGGAAAAGAGGTAGACAGTAAATGCCGTGTCATTTGGGGTGGCTATGGACACAAGATTCATATGACAGAACTGAGTTATCAGTGAAAATGTGTGTGGCGGGAAAACACAGCTGTAGATTCTGTCAGGCTGCGTTGTGGGCTGTCTATATCGGTGCTGTGACTCCAACACATTTCACCAAAGTGTGGGCCAGCACTCTGTTAATCTCAATATTTAGCCTCATTTGCATAAGAGATTGCATATAGAAAATTATAAGACTAGCTGCTCAAGTTCATCTTGTATCGAGACAAGTCAAACTTGTGTGTAGAAAACAAAAAAAAAAAAAAAAGCTAAAAAAAAAAAAAGGGTGTATCTGTCTTCCTGGTCTGGCTCTAACTACCCAGAGTGGGTCAAAACACAGGGGTACCATGAGCCCGCTTCCCATAGGTCTTAGGATGTGCTGCCAGTGTGCGTGCACTCAGATTGAGGCGGCTAGATCCATGTTATCAGTCGCATTAATTATATTTTTTGCTGGTGAAGGATGGACTCCAACATGTTTCCTGCTTTACTTAACAGCTCTCATGGCGGTGAGCGTGAAGAAACTGGAGGTCTGAGTCCGGTGAAGCGATTACACCTCAAGAAAAAAACAGGGCTTCTCCGTTGCACACCAGGTAATTGTGAAGTAACACCAGGGAGCCTATAACAACAAAATAGAAGGGAACTAGAGAATGGAGGAGGAAGATGCTTTCACTAACATAAATAAAGACACTCAGTGTTCTCCAAATCGTTCCAAAGTGATTTGGTGTGTTAGAGAGTGTTCAGAGGCTGTAGTGGATAATTCAGGACCTGCTTCAGTAAGAAGTCTCATGATGTGTGTTTTTAACCTTTACATGGAGAAACAGCCGAGAGAGACGGTGATCTGCCCAGACGTCTGAGATAATCAGCTACTCTTTCGCAGCTCACCAACAAGTCCTTCACCTTTAACCTCCAACAGCTCACAACAGCCTTCACCTTTAACCTCCAACAGCTCTCACACCTATGGCCTCTCCACCTTTAACTCTCCTACGGTTTACAACAAGCCTTCAGTCCTTCAACTCCAATGGATCACAACAGCCATCCACATTCAACCTTGCAACGGCTCACACACAACCTCACACCTTTAACCCCAGCAGCTCACAACAGCCGTCACCTTTTAACCCCCAACGGTTTACAACAGTCCTCTCACCTTCAACCTCCAACGCTCCAACAGCCTCCACATTTAAATATAACCCCCAGCGCTATCCCCCAACGACCTCTCCCTCTAACCTGGCGCACACTGCTCACGAGAAACATGCCTTCACCTTCAACCTACTCAACTCTGCTCCACAACACTGCACCCTACATACCCCCAATCGGCTACACAACATAGCTCCACACCTTCAAAGCCGCCCAACGAATCACAAGCAGCTTCCACCTTCCAACCCCCAGCAGCTCACAACAGCCTTCACCTTCAACCTCCAACTGCTCACAAACATCTCCACCTTCCACCTCCAACGGCTATAATAAGTGTCCTCCACCTTCCACCTGCAACAACAGCTCTCACCCAATCAACCTGCCGTCGCAATTCCTTCCCACCTCCAACCCCAACGGCTCACAAACAAGCCTCAGCGCCACCTTCCACCCCCGCAGCTTCACAATAGCCTCTGCCTTCAACCCCCAGCAGCTCACAACATGTGCTTCACCTTTAATACCCGCAGCAGCTCACAACAGCCTTCAACCTTTAACCCCCCATTAGTTTACAACAGAGCCCACTCACCTTTATACCTTTCCCAAAGACATGCTTCACAACCGCCTTCACCTTTAACCCGCCTGAGCTAGTCTCACAACAGCTCACCTTTTTAACCCCAAATCAGTTTTACTTGCCAGCTTTCATTCTGAAGCAGTCTGGATAATGTTCACAACTGGAAGCACCTAGTGATCGCAAATTAACTCTTCTATCTAGAGGGGGATCTGTCTGCCTATATTATAATACTTAAAATTTCTCCAACCTGTGTGTTTTTCTTTTTCTTTGTCTTTTCATTTTTCTCATCAGTAGAGAGAACTCTGCAAGACAATCTCACCCTCCAGTAACGCATTACGAGCTGGATGGCCACGCGCTATATTTTGTAACTTAAAGGGCTCCAATTCAGATTGATCATCATAAAATCCCCGCCTCTTTTAGTTCAGGAATACTGTCCTGTGACTCCTTGTGACTGAAGTTCTAAATGGGAAGGACATTTCTGATCTGACCTGTCATGCAGCTGATTTACTGGTACTAGATTTATGACGTACACATGGAAAAAACACAGACGAGTAGTCATCGTCCGGTCAGGACGGGCAAATCTGATTCGACTGCAAAATTCTGAGCGTGTACAGCCCCTAGGATTTGGAGCTTTCTTGTGCCTGTTTGTGCGGTCTGTAGTGGGTGCTCTCTGGTTCTTCAGAATGGGTCTTTCATTTGTATTTTATCTTAATTTTAAGTATATATCAGCATTTTAATTTACATATGGATTGTGTCCACTTTTGATTTGAAGTTAATGTTCACTGTACGTAGGAAGTTCTCATTCGTAGTATTCTTTGTTGCTCTGTTCATAATTCACACCGAAACCTCCAGAGATCAATTCTGTTTATGTCAATTCCATACCATAAAACAACAGTTTATTTTTTTTGTGTTTTTGATTTTAAACGCTCAAAGTGCTCAAAATAATGCAAACTCGAAAACACAGTCCATGGCCCGAACTTGCCTTGAATGTGTTTTTATTATTTTTTTTATTATTCTCAAAGCCTGGCTGATCGGTGTGACCCTTGGGGCCGGTATGTTCGGTTTGTTCCTGTGGCCGGTGCACTGGAGCCCTAAGGCCAATTTTTTATGACTTATTTGGTATACTGGCACCAACCGCTATAACACAGAGATGGTCGCGCCTCCGTGGGGGAAAAAGGGGGTGCGCAGTGAGCAGATGGTATCAACAAGGCTCTGTAATCAGTGTTAGAGGATTATGAAAAGGGCTATGTATCGACCAGATTTGGAGTAGGCTGGATTTGGGTCGTCGATGAGTACGTTCGCATTCAGGATGACTATCTGCCTTACTATCGTTCAAGGACGTTATCGTGGTGGCTATTTTTTTTTGTTTTCTTTTTCTTTTTTTTTCTTTACAGACGGACCTGCCTTATGGCTGCAGTTAATACAATGGCCTGTCTCTATCTGTCCTTCGATGGGAGTTGTGTGCAGGCGAATGCAAACAGAAATCCTAGAGATTCTCATCCAGACCACTGAGTTCCGACATTCAGGTCATATTATTTATTTTTTATCAGATAATTAGGTGGACGAGAAGTCTTTTGTACTCGAGATTGGTAGGTGTTGGCCAAGAAGTGTGCTAAAACAAATGAACATTATAGAAACAAAATTACAAAAACAAAACATTTACAATACGTAACATTACATTCAAATTACATAATTACAAAAGCAAAATACTATTTTTACAAGAACGTAAAAACGAAAACTCTGATTCTGACGGAAGGGGCGGGCCTATAACACGCAGGAAGTGCCTGTTGTCAATCAACTGTTTTGGCGTGAAGAATAAGACAAAACATCGCACGTCTGAACCACTCAGAGCGTGGAGATGTTGAATGAGGTGGTGTGTGGGTAAGTGGGCTGTAGGCACTAGCTGTAGTGGGGTGAACCTAGCTAGCTACTTCCCGTCTGAGAGTTATACAGCCCACGTGGTTTAGAGTCGACTGGTCGCCTCTTTCCTCCGCCTGCTCCCTTTAAAACTCCTACAGGACCTTTACCAGGAAGCAGAAGCGCCAGCTGGATAAATACAGCGCCCCAAAGAGAACGAAACGGACAAACTTCCCTTGAATTATGTCACAATCCAATACTTCCTCCACTCTACCATCGCCAAAACGGTTTTGATTGACAGGGTCTGCCACAAAGCACTTCCGCATGTTGTTTAGACCCCCCTTCTCCGTCAGAATCTCGCGTGTGTAAAAACTTTCATACTGATAGAGTTTCACTGTGAAATAAATAAAAATCAGTTTTAACCAGTTTGTTTGTAATTGTTTCTCCAGGAATGCTACGTGTGTTTTGCATCGTCTTCAGCCTGCAGGTTGGTATGTCTCACAATTACACAAAGGGTGCTTACAGGTAAAGATAAACAAGTAAGTACTCATTCACTTTGCATAGAATAAGGGTGATTTAGCAGGATGACAGTCTAACAAGGATCACAACATAGGATTTTTTTTTTTTTTGGAGTTTTTCGCGTAGATTAAAACATCTTTGCTGTACTAGTCATCTAGTGGTAAATCTGATAATCCTAGGTGACCAGTTGGCTACATCCTTTTTCTTTACTGGCCAGTGTCACCTAAGTGCTTTTAAGATTTCCTCCTCCACTGTAAGAACCAGATAGTTGCAGAATGTGCGATGGCTGATGATGCTGGCAGCTGATCTTCTCACGCTCGTGTACCTGATCTCCCGTCACTAGGTAAACGCTCTCTGATCTTCCTAATAGAGGCTTAATGTGTCGTATACATTGGATTTGGCAAGTGTGCATGGTCTGGTGAACCCTCAATAACGTTTAAGGTGTGCAACACAGTCATAATGCAACAGTGTTTAGGCACCTGGTCCATAACTTTTTTTTTTTTTTTTTGAGACAATAATCGAACACATTCACTGTACCACGTAACTTAATACATTTATGCAAATGCCAATTTTCTGTTTATATTTGCTGATATATATAAAATAAATATTAAAATGAGGCATAACTTTTGCTTAGACCATATTTTAAACCTTTGTCTTTTCACTAATATGTCAAAACTTCAGTAATTCTCTGCATTAACACCACGAGGTGTGTGTACGCTGTAGAGGAAAGGGTTCACTTCTTTTCACTTGCCCAGGTATTTGACCAGGACTGCCAAAACGCATCCACTGTATATTTAAGTAACGTCAAGTGAGAATGTCTGAATATGAGCATAGCACTGTAGAGAGATTGTAAATTAAGACATGCCACATTCCATCCAAATCATAATTTAATAATAACACACAAATAATGTAATTATTTTTCCTTGTATTTCCTCTCTACAGAGGGTCCATGTCATGTGGTCAGGTCGGTCGGGCAGTTTCTGTTGACTGGACATACAGCGCCCTGTACGAAGTTTAAGCAATTATTCTGGATGTTTTAACATCACTAATCTATCTTAGAAATATAATAGAACATAAAGCTATTGTAATCTCCTCCAGTTATAAAGTGGAGTTTAATATAGAACCACTCTGGCGACCCTGAAGACCTACAGAAGAATGATAGTGGACTGTATGAATCGAAAGCAGGTGGTGATAAGGGTACAGTTCATTGCGAGTACAGTCTGCATCTTGTGTGGGTGGAAACCTGAGTAAGGTAAGTGCAACACGGAAGGGAATGAACACCATACATTTCGTCTTTCCTTTAAAAAAAAAAAGCACCGGGAGTTCTTATTTTTTTATGCTTGGCTCCAGGAAAAATATTTATTGGCCACTAGTATATTTTGTGTTGGCAAATAGCTCAAATATTTTGCATGACAGCGGTACGGTGTAGATTATTTAAGGCGAGTCTTAGTGTATGTCAACGCGTGCTCTGGTCTTGTGTTAGCGATTCCGGTGCGAGAAGAATTTTCATAAACTTTGAGCGCGTGTAGCGCCATCGTGCAGGAGCCTGGTGTTGTTGTCATTACATTCATCACCAGTGATTTATTTGTTGATGTCAGAGTGAGTATGTGCGTGTACTGTTTATCTGAATCAATGACTGCTGAATCATCGTAAACCAGTACGTCTGAAAATTAAGCTATCTTTGGATACTAGTTTCATAATGATCTAAACACTCTCCCTCATAATGTATCTAAAAAGGAAACATGAATTTTAAGGTGACCCTGAACTCAGCACACTCAGCTGTGTACTGGCTTTATTGTACTGATTGTGTACTGACTTTGACTTTGTGTACTCTGACTCTGTGTAATTGGCTTTGTGTACTGACTGTGTAACTGGCTTTGTGTAATGACTGTGTACTGGCTTTGTGTACTGAACTTGTGTACTTGCTTTGTGTACTGACTTTGTGTACTGGCTTTGTGTACTGACTGTGTGTACTGGCTTTTTGATACTGACTGTGGTACGGCTTTGTGTACTGACTTTGTGTACTGGCTTTGTGTACTGACTGTGTGTACTGGCTTTGTGTACTGAGCTTTTGTGTACATGGCTTGTGTACTGACTGTGTACTGGCTTTGTGTACTGACTTGGTGGTACTGGCTTTGTGTACGACTTTGTGTACTGGTTTGGTGTAATGATACTGTGGGTACTGCTGGTCTTTTTGTACTGACTGTGTACTGTCTTTGTGTACTGACTGTGTGTACTGGCTTTTATGTACTGGCTTTGTGTACTGACTGTGTACTGGCTTTAGTACTGGGCTTTGTGTACAGGACTGTGTACTGCTTTGTGGTACGACTGTGTAACTGCTTTTGTAGGCTGGCTTTGTGTACTTGATTGGTGTACTGGCTTTGTGTACGGACTGTGTACTGGCTTTTGTTGTAACTGACTGTGTACTGACTTTGTGTACTGGTATTGTGAATGACTGTGTGTACTGGCTTTGTGTAACTGACTGTTGTACTGGCTTTTGTGTACTGGCTTGTGTACTGATTGTGTAGCTGGTGCTTTGTGTACTGACTGGGTGTACTGAAAACCTGTGTACTGGCTTTGTGTACTGATTGTGGTACTGGCTTTTGTGGGTACTGGTGCTTTGGTCTTGGCTTTTGTACTGGGCTTTGTGTGTACTGATTTTGTGTACCTGATTTGGGGCACCCCCCCCCCTTTTTTTTTTTTGTGGTTGTTTGTTTTTGTGTACTGGCTTTGGTTGTACTGAGTGAGTGGGTCTGTGTCCTGGCTTTTGTGGGTACTGAATGTGTACCTTGGCTTTGTGTTTCTGGCTTTGTGGTACTGCCTTGGTGTACTGCTTTGTGTTGTACTGACTGTGTACTGGCTTTGTGTTTCCATGGCTTTTTGGTACTGACTGTGTACTGGGTTTTGTTTTGGTGTAACTGACTGATCTGGCTTTTTTGTGTCCTGACTGTGTGGTACTGGGTTTTGTGTATCTGACGGGTACTGGTGCTTTTTTTGTACCTGACCTGTGGTAACTTGGTTTTTGTTGTACTGACTGTACTGTGGCTTTTTTGTACTGGACTTTTGGGGTTTGTTGTTATCTTGCTGACAAATTTTGTGGTGTTACGCCTTGGGGGCCACGCCACCTTGTTGTTAGTTTTTTTTTTTTTTGTTTTGTGAAAGGGTTTGGGGGTGAAGGCGTCAAGCCCTTTTTTGTTCCCCACCCTGGTTTTTTTCTCGGGTTTTTTTTTGAATTAAAAATAATCCGGAATACCACTTTGAAAAAATTTTTGGTTTCCCCCCCCCCCCCCTTTAACCCTGAGTGGGCTTGTTTCCATTTTTTTTTTTTTTTCTTAAAGCAAGTGGGCCAGATGGAAAAAAACAGTTTTTTTTTTTTTTTTTTTTTTTGTTTTAAATCGTTCCCACCCGTGAATGGACCCGCTTTTTTTTTTTGTTTTCCCCCCACTATAAACAATCTGAAAAAGGAAAAAAACTATACTCCTGTTTATAATGCCTTACTCTACAATGTTTTTATTTGTTTTTTTTTGGGTTTTCAGAAACGGCTGTGGGCTGTAAACTTGCTGAAAAAACAAAAACACCAGTTTTTTAAAGACTTAAAAAAACTCTTCGGTTTGTGGATGAGTTGATTCACCACAAAAAAATGTTCCACACCCCCCCCCTGGTGCCTTGAAAAGTTTTTTAAAGGGTTTTTTTTTTTGAAAAAAAAACCCCCCCGAAGAAGGCTTTCAGCTAAAACAGGATGCGAAACAGCAACAAAAACGTCTCACCCCCCCCCCCCCCGTCCCGCATCCCCAATTTGGCCTTTTTGGGCTGTTTCAAGGTATTTGGCCCGAAACCCCTTTGGTTATCATTACCCCCCCCAAAAACACGCCATGTCCAGGACGCAGCTCCATCTCTTTAATTGGGGTTTTCCAGCCAGCTGTTGAATTGATTTTTTCCTTCCCCTTTGAGGACTTCAACCCAAGGAGCTGATGGAGATCTAGACAGAGACTAAAGACTGGCAAAAACCACTTAGGGCCAAAGGCCTAAAACCCTCCCCCCTAAACTAATGAATGCCCTTTTCCCCACTCCACCCCGCCCATCAAGGTAAAGCCCACCCCGCCCCGGGGGGGGGAAAAAAAATCCCCCGGAAAAACAAAAAAAATGGGCCCCCCCCAAACAAAAGGGGCAGGAGGTTTCCCAATTGGGCTGGGGAGTAAACAATGTCCGTGGCCCCCCCATTTGGGGATTTTTTTGTGTTCTGAAGAATGGCTGTATTCCATACTTTTTTCCTCCCGGGGGGTGCAGTCAAAAAGTGGCCAAGATCAAAAAGCGGAAGCACCAAGTCCCCCCCAGACCCCCATGGTCTCCCCCCCCCGTTTTTGATAGTTCACCCGGGACTGATGCTTTGTATGATTTATAATTTTTTTGTAGTGGACACATGTTTGGCAAGATACTGTGTCGGGGTTTTTCAAATAGTCTTTGTTTAAAATTTCTTTCAAAACATTCATTTTTATGCATTTTTTTGTTTTTTTTGTTTTGGTTAATTGAATGCCTATTCTTCTTTAAATGTTCACGAAACTATCGTTGCATATTATACATTGTTAAGCATATCTTTGCCCCAAAACCCATCACATTATGCCTTGGTGCCATTGGATTCGATACATTCTTTTATGTTGTGCCCACCCTGATGAATTTTTTCCATTCGAGTATGCCAGTTATGGGGCATTGAGTGGACAAGATGTTTTGTTCCTAAAAATGTGACCCTTCTTAGCATTTTAGGCCATGAGCTTCCCCTATGCCGTTGAATCTTGGGGTAGAAATTTTGATATATAATTTGGTTGAAATTTGCTTGCCGGTCATGGATTGAGAGGACTTGACCCAGGGAGATTATTTTTTGAATTGTTGTGGCCACGTTTCTTGTGCAGTCAGTGATTGATAAGTGGTGGGT
>JAMWET010003300.1:45000-51389 GCA_024036415.1 Prochilodus magdalenae
CGGAATGCGAATGCGGGCGGAGATAAAAAAGCCTCAACTTAGGTGGATTTTGGGGAATTTCTTTTTCAAGCCAGAGTCATGAAATAAGAGAATGGCGCATTTCTGAGCATTACAATCCTGAAACACCAATGATATCCAACAGATATATGCCATGACAAAATCGCTCTGACAAAATAAGCTTCTTTATCTCACGTAGCCATATTTTACTCGTAGTTATATCCGCTGTACAGCCAGGCTCCGCCCCCCCCCCCCCGCCACGAACAGAGATACCTAAAACTCGTCCTGGACCATTTCAAAAAATGCAAATATTTAAGCAAATGAATGTTTTTTCATGGTTTGAGAAACAGTTTTTTTTTTTTTGACCGTAATATGATGCTGCAGCACAGCTTGGCACAGGTAAAAAAAACAAAAACCATACAACTAACACACATAGGAGAAAATGGACTTGCGCATGCGCGAACGGGCGGAATGCGGGCGGAGATAAAAAGCCTCAACTAAGGTGGATTTTCGGCAATAGGTTTTTCAAGCCTGAGTCATGAAAAAAGAGAATGGCGCATTTCTGAGGATTACAATCCTGAAACACTAATGTAATCCAACAGACATAAGCCATGACAAATTCACTCTCTGAAAAAAATAAGCTTCTTTTATCTCATCGTAGCCATATTTTTTACTCGTAGTATATATCCGCTGTACAGCCAGCTCCGCCCGCCCCCCCCCGCCACGAACAGAAACCTAAAACTCGTCCTGGACCATTTCATTAAATGCAAATATTTAAGCAAAAGCAAATGAATGTTTTTTAATGGTTTGAGAAAAATTTTTTTGCCCGTAATATATGATGCTGCAGCACTGCTTGGCTAAGCGAAAAACAAAAACAATACAACTAACACACAGAGGAGAAAATTGATTTGCGCATGCGCGAACGGGCGGAATGCGGGTGGAGATAAAAAAACCTCAACTAAGGTGGATTTTCGGCAATAGGTTTTTCTAGCCTGAGTCATGAAATAAGAGAATGGCGCATTCCTGAGGATTACAATCCTGAAACACCAATGCAATCCAACAGACATAAGCCATGAAAAAATCGCTCTGACTGAAAAAAATATGCTTCTTTTTCCATCGTAGCCATATTTTTACTCGTAGTTATATCCGCTGTACAGCCAGGCTCCCCCCCCCCCCCCGCCACGAACAGATAGTAAAAACTAAAACTCGTCCTGGACCATTTCATTATTAAATGCAAATATTTAAGCAATTGTTTTTTTTCATGGTTTGAGAAACAGTTTTTTGACCGTAATATGATGATGCTGCAGCACACTGCTTGGCTAAGGGAAAAAAAAACAAAAACCATACAACTAACAAACATAGGAGAAAATGGACTTGCGCATGCGCGAACGGCGGGCGGAATGCGGGCGGAGATAAAAAGCCTCAACTAAGGTGGATTTGCGGCAATAGTTTTTTAAAGCATGAGTCATGAAATAAGAGAATGGCGCATTTCTGAGCATTACAATCCTGAAACACCAATGATATCCAACAGATATATGCCATGACAAATTCACTTTGACAAAATCAGCTTCTTTATCTCATTTTAGCCATATATTTTACTCGTAGTTATATCCGCTGTACAGCAAGGCTCCGCCTACCCCCGCCACTAACAGATAGCAAAAACTCGTCCAGGACCATTTCATTAAATGCAAATATTTAAGCAAATGAATGTTTTCATGGTTTGAGAAACAGTTTTTGACCGTAATATGATGCTGCAACACTGCTTGGCTAAGGGAAAAACAAAAACCATACAACTAACACACATAGGAGAAAATGGATTTGCGCATGCGCGAACGGGCGGAATGCGGGCGGAGATAAAAAGCCTCAACTAAGGTGGATTTCGGCAATAGGTTTTTCAAGCCTGAGTCATGAAATAAGAGAATGGCGCATTTCTGAGCATTACAAACCTGAAACACCAATGATATCCAACAGACATATGCCATGACAAAATCGCTCTGACAAAATAAGCTTCTTCTTTATCTCACGTAGCCTTTTTTTACTCTTAGTTATATCCGCTGTACAGCCAGGCTCCGCCTACCCCCCCCGCCACGAACAGATACCTAAATCTCGTCCTGGACCATTTCATTAAATGTAAATATTTAAGCAAATGAATTTTTTATTGGTTTGTGAAAAAGTTTTTTACCGTAATATGATGATGCACAGCAACACTGCTTGGCTCAGGAAAAAAAAAATCAAAAACCATACAACTAACACACATAGGAGAAAATGGACTAGCGCATGCGCGAACGGGCGGAAGGCGGGCGGAGATAAAAAGCCTCAACTAAGGTGGATTTTCGGCAATAGTTTTTTCAAGCCTGAGTCATGAAATAAGAGAATGGCGCATTTCTGAGCATTACAATCGTGAAACACCAATGATATCCAACAGACATATGCCATGACAAAATCGCTCTGACAAAATAAGCTTTTTTTCATCTCATCTTAGCCATATTTTACCCGTAGTTATATCCGCTGTACAGCCAGGCTCCGCCTACCCCCGCCACGAACAGATACCTAAAAAAATTCGGGGACCATTTCATTAAATGCAAAAATTTTAGCAAATGTAAGTTTTTTCATGGTTTGAGAAATATTTTTTTTTTTGACCGTAATAATATGATGCTGCAGCACTGCTTGGCTAAGGGAAAAAAAAAAAAAAAAAACCATACAACAACAACGAACACACATAGGAAAAAAATGGACTTGCGCATGCATGCGCGGGCGGAAAATGCGGGGAATGCGGGCGGAGATAAAAAGCCTCAACTAAGGTGGATTTTCGGCAATAGGTTTTTCAAGCCTGAGTCATGAAATAAGAGAATGGCGCATTTCTGAGCATTACAATCCAGACAAACACCAAACAACACAAACAGAAACATAACATGACAAAATCGCTCTGACAAAATAAGCTTCTTTATCTCATCGTAGCCATATTTTACTCGTAGTTATATCCGCTGTACAGCCAGGCTCCGCCTACCCCCGCCCCCCCCCCGCCACGAACAGATAGCTAAAAAAAAAACTCGTCCTGGACCATTTCATTAAATGCAAAAATTTAAGCAAATGAATGTTTTTTCATGGTTTGAAAAAAATAGTTTTTTTTTGACCGTAATAATGATGCTGCTGCAGCACACTGCTTGGCTCAGGGAAAAAAAAAAAAAAACCATACAACACTAACACACATCTGAGAAAATTGACTTGCGCATGCGCGAACGGGGGGAATGGGGGGGTTTATAAAAAGCCTCAACTAAGGTGTATTTCGGCAATAGGTTTTTCAAGCCTGAGTCATGAAATAAGAGAATGGCGCATTTCTGAGCATTACAATCCTGAAACACCAATGATATCCAACAGACATATGCCATGACAAAATCGCTCTGACAAAATAAGCTTCTTTATCTCATCGTAGCCATATTTTACTCGTAGTTATATTCGCTGTGTACAGCCAGGCCCCGCCCCCCCCCGCCGCCACGAACTTATACCTAAAAACTCGTCGTCTGGACCATTTCATTAAATGCAAATATTTAAGGAAATGAATGATTTTATGGTTTGAGAAACAGTTTTTGACCGTAATATGATGCTGCAGCACTGCTTGGCTAAGGGAAAAACAAAAAACAAAAACCATACAAATAACAACACACATAGGAGGAGAAAATGGACTTGCGCATGCGCGCATGCGCGAACGGGGCGGAATGCGGGCGGAGATAAAAAGCCTCAACAAAGGTGGATTTTCGGCAATAGTTTTTTTTTTTCAAGCCTGAGTCATCAAATAAGAGAATGGCGCATTTGTGAGCATTACAATCGTGAAACACCAATGATATCCAACAGACATATGCCACGAAAAAATCGCTCTGACAAAATAAGCTTTTTTATCTCATCGTAGCCATATTTTACCCGTAGTTATATCCGCTGTAAAGCCAGGCTCCGCCTACCCCCGCCACGAACAGATACCTAAAACTCGTCGTGGACCATTTCATTAAATGCAAATATTTAAGCAAAAAATTTTGTTTTTTCATGGTTTTTTTGAGAAATAGTTTTTTTTGACAGTAATATGATGCTGCAGCACACTGCTTGGCTCAGGAAAAAAAAAAAAAACCATACAACAACTAACACACATAGGAGAAAATGGACTTGCGCATGCGCGAAACGGGCGGAATGCGGGCGGAGATAAAAAGCCTCAACTAAGGT
Organism: Prochilodus magdalenae; assembly: GCA_024036415.1. NCBI lineage: Eukaryota > Metazoa > Chordata > Actinopteri > Characiformes > Prochilodontidae > Prochilodus > Prochilodus magdalenae. The sequence goes on from JAMWET010003300.1 coordinate 49,210, forward strand.
GGATTTTCGGCAATAGTTTTTTTTTCAAGCCTGAGTCATGAAATAAGAGAAATGGCGCATTTCTGAGCATTACAATCCTGAAAAACACCAATGATATCCAACAGACATATGCCACGACAAAATCGCTCTGAAAAAATAAGCTTCTTTATCTCATTTTAGCCATATTTTACTCGTAGTTATATCCGCTGTACAGCCAAGCTCCTCCCACCCCCGCCACGAACAGATACCTAAAACTCGTCCTGGACCATTTCATTAAATGCAAATATTTAAGCAAATGAATGTTTTTGTGGTTTGAGAAATAGTTTTTGACCGTAATATGATGCTGCAGCACTGCTTGGCTCAGGGAAAAACAAAAACCATACAACTATCACACATAGGAGAAAATGGACTTGCGCATGCGCGAACGGGCGGAATGCGGGCGGAGATAAAAAGCCTCAAACTAAGGTGGATTTTCGGCAATAGGTTTTTTTTCAAGCCTGAGTCAGTCATGAAATAAGAGAATGGCGCATTTTTTTGAGCATTACAATCCTGAAACACCAATGATATCCAAACACATATATGCCATGACAAAATCGCTCTGACAAAATAAGCTTCTTTATCTCATCGTAGCCCATTTTTTACTACTCGTAGTTATATCCGCTGTACAGCCAGGCTCCGCCTACCGCCTACCCCCGCCACGAACAGATACTTAAAACTCGTCCTGGACCATTTCATTAAATGCAAATATTTAAGCAAATGAAATGTTTACATGGTTTGAGAAATTTTTTTGTTTTTTGACCGTAATATGATGCTGCAGCACTGCTTGGCTAAGAAAAAAAAAACAAAAACCATACAACTAACACACATAGGAGAAAAAAAATGGACTTGCGCATGCGCATGCGCGAACGGGCGGAATGTGGGCGGAGATAAAAAGCCTCAACTAAGGTGGATTTTCGGCAATAGGTTTTTCAAGCCTGAGTCATGAAATAAGAGAATGGCGCATTTCTGAGCATTACAATCCTGAAACACCAATGATATCCAACAACAGACATATGCCATGACAAAATCTCTCTGACAAAATAAGCTTCTTTATCTCATCGTAGCCATATTTTACTCGTAGTTATATCCGCTGTACAGCCAAGCTCCTCCCACCCCCCCGCCACGAACAGATACCTAAAAAACGTCGTGGACCATTTCATTAAATTCAAATATTTAAGCAAAAGAATTTTTTGGTGGTTTGAGAAATAATTTTTGAACGTAATATGATGATGCTGCAGCACTGCTTGGCTAAGGGAAAAAAAAAAACAAACACCATACAACTAAACACACATAGGAGAAAAAAAATGCGAATGCGCATGCGCGGGATTGCGCATGCGCGAACGGGCGGAATGCGGGCGGGGCGGAGATAAAAAGCCTCAACTAAGGTGGATTTTCGGCAATAGGTTTTTCAAGCCTGATTGATGAAATAAGAGAATGGCGCATTTCTGAGCATTACAATCCTGAAACACCAATGATATCCAACAGATATATGCCATGACAAAATCGCTCTGACAAAATAAGCTTCTTTATCTCATCGTAGCCATATTTTACTCGTAGTTATATCCGCTGTACAGCCAGGCTCCGCCTACCCCCGCCACGAACAGATACCTAAAACTCGTCCTGGACCATTTCATTAAATGCAAATATTTAAGCAAATGAATGTTTTCATGGTTTGAGAAATAGTTTTTGACCGTAATATGATGCTGCAGCACTGCTTGGCTCAGGAAAAAAAAAAAACCATACAACTAACACACATAGGAGAAAATGGACTTGCGCATGCGCGAACGGGCGGAATGCGGGCGGAGATAAAAAGCCTCAACTAAGGTGGATTTTCGGCAATAGGTTTTTTTTAAGCCTGAGTCATGAAATAAGAGAATGGCGCATTTCTGAGCATTACAATCCTGAAACACCAATGATATCCAACAGACATATGCCATGACAAAATCGCTCTGACAAAATAAGCTTCTTTATCTCATTTTAGCCATATTTTACTCGTAGTTATATCCGCTGTACAGCCAGGCTCCGCCTACCCCCCCGCCACGAACAGATACCTAAAACTCGTCGTGGACCATTTCATTAAATGCAAATATTTAAGCAAATGAATGTTTTCATGGTTTGAGAGGCTCCGCCTACCATACCCCCGCCAAGAACAGATAGCTAAA
>JAMWET010003301.1:0-7500 GCA_024036415.1 Prochilodus magdalenae
AATTGAATCTCAATGACCGAGCCATACAATTAAGGGGACTGATATCCAGAAAGAGTTCGGATCCCAGCTCGCTTAACTTACTAAGAATGGAATAATAATCGAGCGACGTGTACGCGCTAAGTAAGCCCCAGCATAAGGGTTCCACTCTGTCACCATCCTCTAACCCCCTTCTTGTAGCAACCTCAGTGGCGACAGCAGGCCCCCTGTTTAAGAGGAGGCCGAGGAGCTATTAGGCAGTCGGCGTCGAAATCGCAATTTTAATCGCCCAGTCATGCTAAGAGTAACCAGAACGAAGGCTATTTGCGGATAAGCCGGATCTACCTTAACAAAGAATCACAACCACGCCCGACGACAGACTAGACCGGCTTGAGACCATCTCGACCTCGTCAAGTAACTTCCAAATATTGTTACAGGGCCGCAGGTAGCTATGCCAGGATCGGGAAGAATTTTAGCAGTGGGAGATCGAAATCACTCTAAGTAAAAATGGTGATGAAGTTGAAGTTGGCATATAACGATGCACATCTTATGGTCTTAATATTTTCCTTTTACATAATTAGAATTTCCACTGGGACAGATTCAGGTCCCCCTCTCAGTCTCTGACTTGCTTGATTAGGTAAACTTATAACGGAAGAGTTTCGGCTGTGTGTGACGTTAGTTGGTCACTGTGGGAAAAACAGTGCTTCACCTCTGGGGTTGGGCAGGGGGGTTGGGGTGCGGGTGAGGGCGTAATGCTGTCCCACATGCCCCCCCACAAACTGCCCCTCCGGGAAACTGGTGGGGGCAAACTATTCATCTCTGCTGAGACCTAGGGGCCAGCCTCTGTCTCTCTTTCTCTTTCTCTCTCTCTCCCTGTCTCTCTCTCTCTCACACTGGGGTGGTCTTTTCAGATATCCAGTCCAGCACAATAGACCCAAACAATCAGCGGGCCAGTTTAGAGGGGGACAGCTTTAACAAGGTTTTTGTGCAGGCTAATTGCATTGGATTACCACACTCTATACATGGGAGAAACGGAGTGAGACGGTGAGAAGCCAAGGAGTAGATGAGCAGGAGGAAGAGAGAGAGAGAAGAAGAGGAGGGAGAAGAGAGAGAAGAAGAGAGAGAGAGAGAGAAGGAGACGGAAGACGGATGGAGAGAGAAGATGAGAGAGATTTAGTAAGAGTCAGAGTTATATAATTTTGGAGGAGAAGGATGTGTATCAGACGAAAGAGGGAGTGATAGACGAGAGGTGAGAGAGACAGGAGAGACAGAGAGGACCAGAGAGAGAGAATGAGAATGTTAGAAGAGAGAGAGAGAGAGAGTAAAGAGAGGCGAGAGGAGAACGAGAAAAAGTGAAGAGAGCATGAGACGATTGTAAGATCAGCGTATATAATTGATGGATATGAGAAGTGAGTGTATAGAGAAAGAGAGAGAGAGACAGACTGAGACAGAGAGAGGTTGAGAGAGAGGCGAGAGGGGAGAGAGAGGTAACGAGAGGGAGAGAGATGAGGAGGAGCAAGAAGACAAAGAGGAGACAGAGAGAGAGAGAGACGAGTAAAAAGACCGAGAGAGAGAGAGATGGGAGGAGCAGAGAGACAGAGAGACAGGACGAGAAGAGAGAGACGAGAGGAGAGAGAGAGTATGAGAAGATTGTAAGATCAGAGTATATAATTTGCGGCAGGAAGAGGATGTGTATAGACGAGAGGAGAGCAGTGACTCGAGATACGAGCGGAGCAGAGACAGAGAGACAGAGAGACAGAGAGAGAGAGGAGAGAGAGATTTACAATAGATTATCTAGAGAAAGCTCGAGAGAAGTGAGAGATGTAGATCAGAGTATATAATCGGACCCTGGATATAAGAGAGCTTGTATAGAGAGAGAGAGAGAGACAGAGAAGACAGAGAGAGAGAGAGAAGATAGAGCGAGAGAGAGGGAGATGAGAGAGGTAAAGAGGGGAGAGAGCCAGATGAGGGAGAGACAAAGGAGAGCAGAGGAGAGGAGAACGGAAAAAGAGAGATGACGAGAGAAGCAGAGAGAGAATACGAGAGAGGTGAGAGGAAGGTGAGAGCAGGACAGAGCAGACAGAGAGAACTCCCGAGAGAGACGAGAGAGAGACGAGAGAGAGAGATTTAGTAAGATCAGAGTATACTAATTTGTGGGAGGAGAGGGAGTGTAATAGAGAAGTACGCGGAGAGGAGAGAGAGAGATGAGGGGTGAGAGCGACGAGAAAGAGCGAGAGCGCCTAAAGATGAGGCGACGGACGAGAGAGAGAAAGAGAGAGAGAGGAATATTCGAGGAGAGATGAGACCTAAATAGAGAGACAGCGCGCTGGAGAGAGCAGAGAGAGAGAGGAGCATTGATAAAGATTCAGAGTTATATAATTTGCTGGAGGAGAGGCGCATGCTGTACCTAAGAGTGTATGTAGCTCTGAGAGCCGGTGCTGAATCTCAGTATAACTAAGCGGTTCTGACGTACGCAAGTCATCCCAAGTGGTTTCCTTTGTAGAGACACGGGTTGAGTCAGATTGGTTGGCTGTGGTGGTGATAGGTGCCAGACATCCTGTGAGCTCCTCTAAAAGGTTATCAGATTGCAGGTTATTAAAAATGAATCGCCTGAAATGAACTTCATTTTAAAAATACGTGTGGAGTGAAGGTGGAGCTTTGAGGTGCAGTCAGGTGTGGTCTGTTCAGATACGCCGCTAATTTTACCAACACTCAGAGGCACCTCAACACCTCAGTGAAAAAAATAAAACATATTATACATTATAACGTAATAAAACTGAATTAATCAATCACACGAAATACATTTCATATTTAGTATTTTGTGTGTATAAGAAAAAAAACAAAAAAAACAGAATAGTAATTTAGGGTTTTTGTGTGCTATCATATGCTATACTGTATCTACTATACTATAACTATCAGAAGCCGGCAAAAAGAAGGGAAGAAAGAAATTATAATAGTACTACTGAGGGCGGCTTTGGTTGTGGTGCGGCAACCAGTTGTTGATTCTGCGTGCAGTATTTAAAAATAATCTTCGAATAGAATAAACCGTGTTATTTGTAGTTTCTTCTAAGAAGCGGCTGATGGCCGCCTCTCACATGAATAATAATATCAGTTTGTTCTGTATTTCTGCAAGAATCAGCAGACCAAATCATTTATCTGTGCCATATTAGATATCTGGCTTGCAGATAAGCAGAGCTGGACAGTGTGCTTAACAACCCGCCGACCAGCATAGTGTAATACTGGCGTAAAGTAGAGCATGTCCTCGCAGCATAACGTCACGGTGCCATTATCGTGTGTGACTCTGCGGTGCCGCTCGTAGCCAGTAAAATAAGAATCGCACCCAGTCCCGGAGGAAACAGGTGTTGATAGCATGTGCGAGACAGAATTCTCTAATTATAGTCATTCAAATGAATCTTTACCTGCATAGTGACAGCCACTATAATACTGCTTAATTTCAACGCTCAGATTCCATCGTTCATTAATTTTTATAATAGCTTATATGTAGGTTTGGCCAGTGCCCCCAGAAGCCAGAATAGCGCTTCTCGTGTGATAGTGGTGGAGCGATACTCGCCGGCCCTTCCAAACGAATTAGCACGGACCACCAATAACAGACCCCGCATCGTTTATGCGTTGTTAAGCCATGTAATTGAACAGCCCATAGTTTGCATATTACGCCATTAGAGTAATGTGCTTTGGTTTTCTCCCCACACGCCTCGCTGAGCCGCTGTGGTCGTGCCATAATGCACCGAATTACGGCCCTAATTGCCACAAATGTTCTTTTGATTTGGGTGATTTCACTGTTACGCCACTATGATGTTCATTATTATGCCAATGGGTTTCAGCACCATATCTTTAAAGTTTCTCCCGTCTTTCATTAATCCCCACTCACTCTGACACGATTATCTGCCTAACACTTTTGCTATTGTCACTTCTTTTTGCGCCATCGATCCACTAAAGACATTTAGATCATTTCCAAAGCTTTTACAGCCGTCACAGTCTGCACATGAGTGACAAAGGACGGTGCAGGTAATGCCAACTGTTACGATCACTGATTATACAGCATCACTAATACAAACACGCTCCCATACAGTACTGTGCAAACGGTTTAGGCACTTTTGAAAATGAGTTAAAAATTAGAGTTAGAAAGCTAGTTATCCGTTGTAACATGGACAGGACGAGGAGATATGCAAGTTTTAATGGAAATAACCATAAAAAACCATAAAAACCATAAAAAAACAAAAACACACTAGGAAAAATAAGAAACAAAACACTACCGAGGAGCAGAGTCACAGAAACAACTCACACAGACAAAACACCAAGCCACAACAAAGGGAACCACACGGAGTATAAAACAACAAGGACTAACGAGGAACACCTGGGAAACTAGGGACAGGTGAGGGGCCTGATAAGGGGGCGGAGACAAGAGGAGCAATAACCAAAACAAACAGAAGCACATGGGACAGGACAACAAACTGGCACATGGAAGTGACAGAACAAAAAGACAGAGACGGAAAACCAGAGAAAACTGAGACAAACAGGGACAAGACTAGACAGTACGTGATATCCATGCTCAGAAAGGACGAATACTAAACGTAGGACTAATACTAAACGTAGGACTAATACTAAACGTAGGACTAATACTAACAGTAGGACTAATACTAACAGAGGGACTAATACTAACAGTAGGACAAATACCAACAGTAGGACTAATACTAACAGAGGGACTAATACTTACAGAGGGACTAATACTAACAGAGGGACTAATACTAACAGTAAGACTAATACTAACAGAGGGACTAATACTAACAGAGGGACGAATATTAACGTAGGACTAATACTAACATTAGGACTAATACTAAACGATGAGGACATAATACTAAACAAAAACAAGCAGGACGCAATCCCTAACAGATTTACGTAGGAACGAATACTTCAGTATGAACGGAATACTAAACAGCGAGGACTACAATACTAACAGTAGAGACAAATACTAACCCAGAGGGACTAATCAACCCAAACAGTAGCCCGATGCTAATACTAAAAAGCCAGGACTAATACTACAGTAGGAGGACGAATAATAACAGCTAGACTAATACTAACAGCAGGGACTAATACTAACAAGTAGTACGAATACTAACGATAGGACAAATTACTAACAGCCAGGACTAATACTAACCAGTATTGGACAAATATCTAACAGAGGGACTAATACACCCGACAGTTAGGACTAATTAACTAAAAGCGTAGCGACTAAATGTACTAACAGCAGGACGAACTAATTCAACAGTAGGTACTAGATACTCAACAGCAGGACTGAATACGAACAGTATGACGGCAATAAATACCAGTTAGGAATAATACTAACAGTAGGAAACTAATACTAACAGCAAGGTTACGAATACTAAACAGTATAGGACTAATAATAAACGCTTAGGCACGAAATACTAACTCAGCTAGTGAGCTCCTAATTACTAACAGAGAGGAGCCTCATACTCAACAAAGCAGGACCCCAGCGTAGTCATACTCATGTACTAATACTAACAGATGGGACTGTCTCAATCACTAACAGTAGTGACGATATACTAAACCTAGGACTGCAACTTCTAACAGTAAGAATAGCTACAACAAGAGCCCGGACTAAATACTAACATACGGCTAATCGTATTTATAACGTTAGTAAGAACTAATACTAACAGCTAAGCCGATGAGTAATATGATCATAGAACTAATACTAACTGTCAGGATGCGTGAATTTACTACACAGGAGGCTAATCACTAACAGTAGGACAGGGTTTAATTACTAAACAGCTCATGGCACTTAATACTGAAACAGTAAAAGGTACGAATACTATAACAGAGGGTGACTCAATAACTACAGCAGGAACTAATACGAACAGTTAGGACGACTACTAACAGCAGGACCTCAATGCACTAACAAGTAGCGAACTTAATACGAACAGCAAGGGACTAATACTAACAGTAGGACTGGACGAAGCAGGATACTAACAGTAGGACGAATACTAAACAGCACTAGAACTAACAGCAGGACAATAACTAACAGTAGGACGAATACTACAGAACGAGACTAATACTAACAGCAGGACTAATACTAACAGAGGGAATAATACTAACAGTAGGTACGAATACTAAATACGAATACTACAGCAGGACGAATAATAACAGCAGGACGAATACTAACAAGAGACTAATTATAACAGCAGGACTGTATACTAAACAGAGAATACTAAAACAGTAGGAGATAATTACTACAGTCAGGACGTAATTAACCCTACTAAGGGGGACTACAGCAGGACGAATACTAACAGTAGGACTAATAAAATAGCAGGACTCAAACTAACAGTAGCGACAATACTAACAGTAAGGTAACAGAGGGAATAATACCAACAGTAGGACTACCAAACAAAATAGGAACTAAACAGAGGGACTAATACTAACAGAGCGACGAATACTAAACCTAGGACTAATACTAACAGTAAGACTAGTACTAAAAGAGGGACTAATACTAACAGAGGGACGAATATTAACGTAGAACTAATACTAACAGTAGGATGAATATTAACATAGAACTAATACTAACAGTAGGATGAATACTAACAGAGGGACTAATACTAACAGTAGGACTAATACTAACAGCAGGACTAATACTAACAGTAGGACGAATACTAACAGAGGGACTAATACTAACAGCAGGACTAATACTAACAGTAGGACGAATACTAACAGAGGGACTAATACTAACAGTAGGACTAATACTAACAGCAGGACTAATACTAACAGTAGGACGAATACTAACAGTAGGACGAATACTAACAGCAGAACTAATACTAACAGTAGGACGAATACTAACAGAGAGACTAATACTAACAGCAGGACTAATACTAACAGAGGGACTAATACTAACAGTAGGACTAATACTAACAGTAGGACGAATACTAACAGCAGGACTAAGACTAACAGCAGGACGAATACTAACAGTAGGACTAATACTAACAGCAGGACTAATACTAACAGTAGGACTAATACTAACAGTAGGACGAATACTAACAGTAGGACTAATACTAACAGAGGGACTAATACTAACAGAGAGACTAATACTAACAGCAGGACTAATACAAACAGTAGGACGAATACTAACAGTAGGACTAATACTAACGGCAGGACGAATACTAACAGTAGGACGAATACTAACAGTAGGACTAATACTAACAGCAGGACTAATACTAACAGTAGGACGAATACTAACAGTAGGATGAATAATAAACCTAGGACTAATACTAACAGCAGGACTAATACTAACAGTAGGACGAATACTAACAGCAGGACTAATACTAACAGCAGGACTAATACTAACAGCAGGACTAATACTAACAGAGGGACTAATACTAACAGTAGGACTAATACTAACAGAGAGACTAATACTAACAGAAGGACTAATACTACCAGCAGGACTAATACTAACAGCAGGACGAATACTAACAGCAGGACTAATACTAACAGTAGGAT